>JAZKJV010011547.1:600000-903241 GCA_037367405.1 Ottelia alismoides
TATTAAAATAAACTCATAATAAAATACATTAAAAAATAAATAAAAATCATAAATAAATACTACATTAATAAATAAACATTTTTTATTTTATAAGCAAATTTTAATTAATTCATTTATTATGCCTAATAATTGAGTCAAATTCGGGCTGACATGGACCAATCACAGCCCTGCCAATGTTTACCTCGGTCAACTCAGCCATCAGCCTCACCAGCCCGTCAAATCTGCCAGACATGGCGTTTTCTCCAAATTTTCCCGATCGACACGTCGCTCCAATGACATCGGTCCCTTCACGGAAATTACTCCCAACACAACCGTTATACACGCCCATAGCTTGTTTTTCCTGTATATAGCTTGGATTCCTTATTTTTGGCCGGTCAATAAGGGCTCCCATTATGTTCGAAAATAAATCAGCCTCCAGCCTGTCAGATCTGTCAAACCCCCCATCTTCTCCCATTTTTCCGGGGTGCCCCGTCCATCGATCGCCTTTGCTTCCTTCACAAGAAATGCTCCTGGTACATTGTACATACACGCCCCCATGTTAGATCTAATGTATATATCACCGATTCCTTATTATTTTCCGGTCAATAAGGGCACATACACATGTTTATAAATAAACCATCTTCCTCCTCCAAAATTTTTTGGCCATTTCCCTAGCCCTAGAGCTCCCCACCTTCGGCCAAGAGTGCATCCAGGTGACAGATGGAGGTCCCCTGAAGGTTGTGGAAGCTCGCGGAGGAAGGAGATGCACCCATGGCGGAGCTCCGGCATCCGTCCTGCTCCCTAGAGGCCCCCAGGTATAAGAGCTGCGCATTTATTTTCTTAGGTAGATTTTTATTCCCGCATTTCATTCCTGTCTTTTATTATGCATTTAGATCATTAGAATAGCTTAGTTTAGCTAAATCAAAGTTCACCGGAGCTTTGCTCCGGCGACTTCGCCACCTTGTTTCCGACTGTTTTTCCGACACCATTTCGCCTTCACTTCGATCCCCTCCGCATTCTACACCTCCAGACCACTCCCGTTCAACCAGATCTGCTCCAGATCTGCGAATCGGAGCCTCAACTCCACCGCTCGCCGGAGGCTTCGCCACCTCGCCCATTTCTTGTGCTAACAGCTTCAATTTTCGGTCGAGGGATCTCCCCTCGAGCCGCATGAGTTCTTTCCTGCAGGTTAGGAGCAAAGAGGAGCTCCAGGAGATGCTTTCAGAGTTCATCGGAGGTACCTGGAGCCCCTCGACTTCTTCGACGTCGTGGTGGCGCTCCAGTGCCCCTCCGTCCGATCAGATACCTCTAGCAGCTAGAGCCACCTGTCAGGAAGCTAGTGGGAGCCTCAGAAGCCTCGAAGGACGCTGGAGAAGCGAGCTTGGAGGCGGGGAAGTTCGGCCATCCCGGCCTTCTTCCCTGTTCTTCCACCTTGCCTCGCCGCCATCAGATGAAGGAGGTCTCCCCAGGTCGAGCCTCAACCGTCGGATCTGCCCGAGCCTCAACCGTCGGATCACGCCAGATGATCTAATCTCCACCGTGGATCCGCGAACCGTCATCGTCTCACCAGGAAGCGACGCGTGTCAAGTGAAGAATGCCCAGCCATTGGATCGCGCGCCTTTTGGGGGTAATTTTCACATATAACCCCGCCTTTTTTGTATTTAGTATTTAATTTTGTAAATAAATTATAACATTGTAAATAAATTGTGAATTTTGCTAAAGGACCCCTGTACTTCCTTAAATTGCATTTTGGTCCTTCCGCGCCTCACGTGCAGTCCCACGTGAGGTGCGTGAATTTTGCACTATAGTCTTGACGGTTTTTATTAATTGTAAATTAGTTCAAAAAATTAAAATAAATGTTTATTTCTGTAGGTATTTTTGCACCGATGCCCCTGTTACTTATTTTATTTGCAAAAATACCCCGGCCAGGCTGTTTTATTTTTGTGTCTTTTATCTATTTATTAAAAATACCTATGAGGCTTCTAACAGTCCAGAAAAATAAGGATAGATGTTTCATGTGATGCCCTTGTACGCCCATATTTTATTTCACATTTGTTTTTGCATTTTTCCTAATTAGTAAAAATGAAAAAGAAGCCCTTTTTGTACTGTTTAAATTATAAAATACAAAAAAAATAGAAAATGATTTTGAAAAATTCCAAAAGATTTATATATGGTATAAATATATATATATGTTGAGTCCAGAAATTAAAAAACCCTAAAAATATGAAAAAGAAAAATAAAAAAAATCAGAAAGCCCCAAAATCCAACAAAAAAATAGAAAAATCCTTAAAAAACCCAAAAATATGTTTTTTCTCTTTTATAATTATCTATATATTGTTATTAATAGATTAAAATTAATTTAGGAATTTTTGGAGTTTATTTTATATTTTTAAAACCCAAATTGTATTCGGCTAGTTAATTAGTCCTATATTAAGGACATTTTTGCAATTAAAAATACATAAAAATTAGAAATATTTCAGAAAAATAACAAAAAAATTAGAAACATATTAAAAAGCTAAAAAAATTATATCTGTGTATATATTTAGTATTTATGTCTCTCTATATATATACTATATTATTCCTCTTTCTCTCTCTTCTTATATATACATCTCTTTATATATATATCTTTATATATATGTATAAATAACTATATTATATAATTAAAAATATTAAAAGAAAATATAAAAAAATTATAAAATATAAAAACAAAAATTATAAAAACTAAAATAAAAAAATATATAAAATCCAAAACCCACAAAAACAATAAAAGGACATGAACAATGAATTGAATAATTACACAACACATACGACCATTCGCCTCCCAGTGTTCGACCTCTACCTGTACTTACACCTATACACATTTGCATGTAGAGTTATAATAAATTTTAACTCCACATTTTTGGATATTCAGTGCATATATTTGTTGTGGGTTAATTGTTGATTGATATGAGGTCTTCTGTCGGTCGCCTCAGCGACCGCGTTCCTGTTTGTGTGGAATGCGAGACCAATGGAAAATCTCTCTCATCAATACTGAGCTAGAAGCAAAGGTCATTCAGCTAGACTTGATCGATGATTCAGAATTGCCAGAGCTGAAGCCACTACCTCCCACACTGAAGTATGCATTTCTCAATGGACCCAAAGAAAAATTCCCTGTGATCATTAGCTCATCATTAACTGTGGACCAGGAATCCAGACTACTCGAAGTCCTTGAGCGAAATCGAAAAGCCATAGGTTGGACTATGTCGGATCTCGTAGGAATAAACCCCGCTCTCTGCTCGCACCAAATTTATGTTGAGGATAATGCAAGGCCTTCCCGTGAATTTCAGAGAAGATTAAACCCCAATCTTCGGGAAGTGGTGAAGAAAGAGATAGGGAAATGGTGCAAAGCAGGATTTATATACCCCATTTCTAACTCTAAGTGGGTGGACATCCTTCATGTCGTCCCGAAGAAGTCGGGAATCCAGATGGTCACCAATGAGGAGGGTTAGAGATCGCGACCCGAGTACCCACATCGTGGCGTGTCTGTGTCGATTATAGGCGCCTGAATGTTGCGACCAAGAAAGATTACTTTCCACTGCCATTTATTGATCAAATCTTGGAGAGACTTGCAGGGAAAGCATTCTTCTATTTTCTTGATGGGTACTCAGGCTACAATCAATGAGCTATCTCTCCTGAAGATCAGGAAAATACCACGTTCACATGTCCTTTCGGTACCTACGCATTCAAGCGCATGCCATTCGGGCTTTGCAATGCCCCAGGCACATTTCAGCGGTGCATGATTGCCGTATTTGCCGAAATGGTTGGTGATTTCCTGGAAGTCTTCATGGATGACTTCTCGGTTCATGGTGATTCATTTGATACATGTTTAGCGCAGTTGGACCGAGTCCTCCAGAGATGCCAGGAGGTTAATTTGGTACTCTCGTGGGAGAAGAGTCACTTTATGGTGACTGAGGGTATAGTGTTGGGCCACGTCATCTCTAAAAAGGGAATGGAGGTTGACCCTACCAAGGTGGATGTGATCAAGAAACTTGAGACACCAACCAACGTCAAGTCAGTGAGGTTGTTCTTAGGGCATGTCGTATTTTATCGAAGGTTTATCCCAAATTTTTCAAAGATCGCCCGCCCACTGACTGAGCTCTTAGGAAAAGACACTGAGTTTATTGTGAATCACAGATCCCTAGAGTCCTTCAAGCTCCTGAAAAAGAAAATATGTGAATCGCCGATATTACAAGCTCCCGACTGGTCTCTTCCCTTCGAGATCATGACTAATGCATCGAATTTTGCTGTCGGAGCAGTACTCGGACAAAGAAGAGATGGAATTCCTTATGCGATTCACTACGCGAGCAAAGTGTTGGATCCTGCAAAGAGAAATTATACAGTGACTGAAAAGGAAATGCTCGCGGTTGTTTAGGCCCTTGAAAAATTCAGATCATACATATTGGGCTCCAAGGTGACAATTTTCACAGATCACACGGCAATTAGATATCTCATGGATAAGAAGGATGCTAAGGCACGACTTTTGAGATGGATCTTGTTAGTCCAGGAGTTTAATTTGGAGATCAAGGATAAACCTGGAATAAAGAATGTTATTGCTGATCACCTTTCACGAATCAAGCAAAATGATCATCCTGACATCGGACCAATTAAGGAGACTTTTCCAGACGAATCGATTTGCGTCATTGATTCAACCCCATGGTATTCTGACATAGTGAACTATCTTGTCTCCAAGAAGGTTCCCTTTGGTTGGACCAAAAGAATGATTGATCGATTAAAGTCAGATTTGAGAAAATACCGTTGGGACGATCCTTTCCTTTTCTATGAAGGATCGGATTGTGTCTGGAGAAGATGTATTCCGCGGGAGGAATATCAGAGTGTCCTCACACATTGTCATTCTCTCGAGGCTGGAGGACATCATTCGGGAAAGAGAACCGCGCACAAGGTACTCCAATGTGGATTTTAGTGGCAGACCTTATTTCAGGATGCTAATGAATTTGTACGGTCATGCCCGATTTGTCAAAGAATGGGAGGGACTGTGGGATATAGAGATGAAATGCCCATGCAACCAATGATTTTTTGCGATGTTTTCAATGCATGGGGGATTGATTTTATGGGTCCCTTTCCCAACAGCAATGGATTTGAGTATATCTTGTTAGCGGTTGACTATTTATCAAGATGGGTAGAGGATATTCCAACCCGAAACACAGATAGCAAAGTCATCTGTAAGTTTATCAAAGATAATATCATTGCGAGGTTCGGGATACCAAAAGTTTTGATTTCTGATGGAGGTAGCCACTTTGTGAACATAGAAATGAGATCTTTGGCTAAGGAGTACAAATTTGAGCACAGAATAGCCAGCCCATATCATCCACATTCCAATGGCATAGCAGAGGTTTCTAATAGAGAGGTGAAGGGTATTCTTCAGAAATTTGTTCATCCAGATAGGAAGAATTGGTCGAAACTGTTGGACCAAGTTCTATGGGCCTATAGGACAGCCTATAAGACTCCACTCGGTACTTCACCTTTAAGGATATCTATGGCAAGCCATGCCATCTACCTGCAGAATTGATTTACAAATCAGAATGGGCGATCAAAAAGTTGAATTGGAGTTGTCACCTTGGGAAACTATGTCGAGACTTAAATCTGAATGAACTAATTGAAATCTGAAATCGGGCATATGACAAGTGTAATTTATAAGGACAAGGTAAAGAGATGGCATGATAGACACATTCGAGATAAAACCTTTGTCCCTGGACAGAAAGTTTGGTTGTTCAATGCTCGGTTGAAGATTTTTCATGGGAAACTAAAATCAGAATGGACAGATCCCTACATTGTCATCGATGTGCATACCAATGGAAGCGTGGATATTGCCGAACTCAAAGATAATGCACAACCTTTCTCAGTAAATGGACAAATGCTGAAGCCATATATTGAATCACCTAAAGAGTAGACAGTTCAATTTGAGGTCATCTATTTCACGTAGAGCGAGGACATTGAAGATTTATCTAATCATTCCCACCCTCCCTCCCGACCACATCAGCCTCCTTGTACAGCTTCTTCCTCTACTTAGGCCAAAGCCTAAGTATAGGGGGGACCGATGCCATCTGTACATACCATCCTTCCGATCACTCCACTTCCACCCTTCTTCTATACTTAGGCTGACCAGAGCCTAAGTATAGGGGGAACCGACATCCATCTGAATATACTCTCCTCATTCACATATCCCTGCCGCTTCATTTTTTCTTTTCTTTCTTTTCACTCTCTTACGCTTAGCCTAAGCTATGTCTTCTTTACGCTTCATGTGCTCTGAGGACATAGCACTCGCTAAGTATAGGGGGGTCTATATTTATACTTCGTATATATTTTACCCATATCTCGTACTTTCACGTAAGTCTATATGTATTTATGGGGTGGCTACTAACTTGAAAAAAAAGAGAGTTTTGCTACTAACACTAACTTTGCCCAAATTTTTGAAGAAAAAAAAGAGGCTTCTTATTTCATTTTTGCATCCAAAAAAAAGATGAAGAAAAAGAAAAAAAGTGTCTGCATTTCACACACCGGTACATCATCCAGCATTCATTGGCATATGTGAAAAGTCATTGGGTTCTGAACCGAGTTATGAGCCAAAATCGAGAGTGGTCTAGATTTGACCTTAATCCACCTAATTTTAAAAGGAACTTCACCGAGAAATAGGATTTTAAGAGCTTCAGGTATTTTGACTTAATTCTTTAAGTTCCACTTGATAATGTACATCGTTTGACTCTTAGTGTCTAACATGGTCTCTTCATTCTGAGTACAACTCTGGAATAGGGAATTAATTTGTACTCTCGTACTATACACTTAGCTCAACCCAGATGGGATGCTGGAAGACTGTGTGAGTCTCTTTTCTGGTAGCATGGAAATCTAAAGACCGAAGTACGGGTTGAAATAAAGCTTCGGAAAAGGGATGGACGGTTGGGCACAATTTTTTCTAAGATCTTAAAAAATGTACGGAACAAAAAGATTCTATATCCGTAGGGGCACAACAAGATCCAAGCAGAACCACCCAAAAATTCTAAATACAAAGAAGCATTCTACCAAATAAAAATCCGACCAAAAAGGTCCAAGCGTCAAGAAACCTGCAGATCTTGGTGGAGACTCGGCTACACTGGCCATCTTCACAAGGAGATGTGACTACACTGGCCACCCTCCAGTTCTTTTCTCTTTCTTCTATCTTCTCCCTCATTCGATTGTGAACACAGCGCGACAGACCTTAGAAGGAAATACCTGACTCCCTGAGGACGAGTTACTGGAGAGGAGAGGAGCATGGTAGTATAGCATTATGAATGGGAAGAGCTAAAACCCTTCACACACATGAGTCAGTTATTCAATGTTCATAGGGTATACTTTGGGAAGAGGATTGATCTAAGATGACTTCTGAGCCGAAACTGTAACAATGATGTGTAGAACTTGAGGGCTATTGATTTTAAAATTCTAAGTCTCACAGAAGTTCCGCCACACTATTAATCCAAAGGTCGAGTTTAGTTTCATTTTCACCTTCAGCTCATGGTCTTGGTATGGAACCCAATCTCATTTCACCTCATGGCATTCCTTTTTGATGCACAGGGACTAGCATGGTTTAAGTATAGGGGGATGATGAATCTCGGATTCATCACTCTAAATCTCATTTATTAAGCTCAAGTCCCTCAAAATCAACAGCATTTCTTCATCTCTTCTGCATAATTAGCATTCATGCATATTTTCATAAGAATTGCATTTTATCCATAATTTCTGCACAAAATAAGAAGCCAAAAATCCAAGCCAAAGTTGACCTTTAAATAGCCTAATTTATCGGATTTTTAACTCCTTCATGCTAACACCGCATAACCCAGAACAACCTCCACTGTGTACATGTCACTAACAAGAATAAATGAAAAATACAAAAAAATCACTAACCCTGTTAAGTGGACTTAAAACCCAAACCCAAGTTTCAGGATTTTCGGACTAAAAGCCCCATATCTTCCCCATCTAGTGTCCGATTGGATCCTAATCACTTTTGAACTAATGCTTATTCAATTACCTTCAAAACAACACCAAGTTCAAGAGAATCGGAGCTCGTATGTGAAAGTTGGGTTTTGGGCCTCTTTTGTACATTGTATATTTTAGCGGTTTTCTGACCTATATTTTATGTACGTATTTTTTATCAACAAAAATCCAAAAAAACTAGATTTAGATGTCTTTATTTATCTCTGATTTTCCCATAATTTTCCGAATTTTTATCTTGTTTAAAAATGACAAAAAAATTAGAAAACCCAAAAATCTAGGTATTCTATGTACATGGGATACCCCAAAAATTCACTTTTTACATTTGACCGATTTTGGCTTTTATGTCTTCGTGAAAGTTGTAGATCCCGACGAGACGAGCATTTTTCGTGAAGGACTATTTTCGATCCGAGGTCATTTGCTATTTTTTTTATTTTACAAAAGATTTTATTTTTGAATTTTGTGGTGCTGACACGTGGCAGCACCAGGTGCCGCAACGTGTCAGTTATTTTTTGCATATTTATTATTCATTTTATAAAAAAATTAATAAAAGATCACGCACGTGCAGCGCACGTGCCACCCCCGCACATGCACTGCACGTGTGTCCCGCGCCCCGTCCTCTCTTCCTGCATCCCCACGTGTCACCTCAGTGGCCGTCCGATCTCGGCCGATCGAACGGCCATCCACCTTCGTCCTCCCGCGCGCATCCACCTCCGAAACCTCTGCCGCCACCGTCGATATCTCCGCAACCGCCCACTCTTCTCGCAACGGCCATCGCCTCGAGTCCTCCGCCTTCACCTTGCAACGATCAAACCACTTCCGATATCCACGCAACCGACGCGCCGACCCCCTTCTCTCTCTCCTATATAAAGAGCACCACAACCCCTGACCTTCGCATCCACCGATTGCACAAGAAGCTCCTTCGCGATGGTGACAGCACCGTGTTGGCCTCCCCGGTGAGGTCCGAGCTACTCCAAGCTCATAGCATCCCACGGTGACCACCCTCGTCGTCTTGCCTTGCTCCGGGTTCATCCCCGTGGAGCCAACGCCTACTCCGACCACTGCGACATCACCTTCAACGCCACCCCCAGAGCTCCGCCAGCCTCCTCGCTCCGATTTCATCTCCAGCAACCACGCCCAGCGTCTCTTCATCAACTACGAACTTCACCGACCATTCCACCGCATCGCATCATCTTCTCCGCCCCGACTTTGTCTTCTCCGACAACGCTCCAGGAGATCATCACCTCCATCGCTAGCTCTGCTCCTCCTCAGTTTCTCCATCATCATCAAGACATCGCCGTCAACCTCCTGCCACCGCCAACGACATCTTCATCGACTTCTTCACCGCCTTCAACCGCCAGCAAGCACCGCCCCCCGACGCCTCACCTCGGGCAGCACATCCACCGCACTTGGGATGTTCCTCCATCTTCGCCTCCATGCGAACTTCATCAACAACCTCCCCTTCCTCGCCGGCCTCGCTTCCACCATCTTCGCCTCACCACCAACCGGACACCAGCCACGCCTCCATCTTCGCCTTCACGCGTCTACTACGCCACCGCAGGCAGGGCCTCCATCGCCACCAGCCGCCGAGGGCTGACCCGAGACCCCCCGCGCACGTGCGAGGCACGTGCACCCGGGGGGGGGGGGGGACGTCAGGCTTACGTCACCCAGGTCACCTGCTTTGCATGTGACCGTGGGTTAATTGTGGAAGACCCCCTGGAGCTCCGCCTATTTACGCTAAAGTCCAAAACCACAAGGGCACGTGCTCTTCACGTGCTTTGGTGGGAAAATTGCATCAGAGGCCCTAGAAATATAGGTAATTACAATTAGGCCCTTCCATTGTATTTTTTTATTTACCTTATTTATTCATTGAAGAAAGACCCCTGTGTTCTCCTTCAATTTTAGATATATCCAATACATTATTTTATTTATCAAAAAATAACACTTTGTTCATCACATAATTCTCTACATTCTGAGATGCTGTAGACATTTATGTGATCAATGGTTAATTAATAATTATTTATTCTAAGGAAATTTGCATATTTTCCCCAATTTATACTCTAAAATTCATAATTGATTAATTGTTGCCCTAAAAATCCCCGAAAAATCTCCTAGTGTAGAGTTAATTGTGATAGACATTGTGCCCAAAAAGATTTGCATTTGAATGCATAATTTTCCCTGTAAAATCATTTTGCATATTTTAGTGTTTAATTTTTAATAGGTATTAAACCCAACATTTTTGATGGTTAGGATTTTTCTGAGATCCATCACCTAGTGATAGATCATAGATAATTTTATCCCCTCAAAATAAGTAGGTTTAATATTTATTATAATTAAATAATGAAATTCATTCTATTTGCATTTAAAAATTCATAAAAAAATCATATTGCATCCGAAAACTCCAAAAAAATTATAGCCCATTCATTTCATCATCATTTACATTGTGGCCAGGTTTCATATTTTTCGGACATTGTTTGATTGAAATTTACATTTTAGTCCCTAAAATAGGCCAAAAGTGCATTTCGTATCCCTTATTTACATTAAAAATTCCAAAAAAAGACCGCCTCAAAAACCGAACACGAAATTGGATAGACATAATTCTAGGTTGTTCCTTTGCCTCCTTCTGATCGACCTTGGGACTTGTCCAAGTAAAATAAACATAAAACCACTTGATTAAAATCGATTAAAAATTTGTGATTATTTCTTGACCGTTTCCGATCGCCGCCTACAACGAACGATTTATTTATTTTTAACACGAACAAAGATAAAAACAACTCCTTAACATCGCGCGTATCGGACCCGTCAGCCCCGTTACGACACCTGAGATAGCTGTTATCGATGAGACTATTAGTTTAGAGACTCTTCCCCCCTGCTCCATTCCCAGCTGCATTTACCATGGAGAATCAAGTATATGAATCATATGATCCGGAGACTTATGCATGGGCGCACCCTGGGTCGTCCTATTCTGACTACCTTGACCACATCAATACGATACAGGATAGCTCCAACATCAAGTCAACAGAAAATGAACATGCAAAGACTCTCACCGGTTTTTCAATTCCCGCGGATCTCAAAATAGACAAATCCTTCTTTTATGACCTTGAGACATATGCATGGTCGCACCCTAGAGCAACCTTCTCTGAATATCTTGACCAAATCATCCCAAATCGAGAGTGCACCAACATTCAGGAGACTAAGAACAAACACATAGGATGAACACCGACCAAGGAGAAAAATTCCAATGGCTATTCAACTGGATACTCAAGTGAACCGACATCTTCACGAAGCAAGAAAAAGAGAGTCACCTTTGACATTTCGGAAGAGGAATTAGCTGATGATCCCTCATCAGGTCCGGAAAAGGTAGTCTACATGAGTGAAGTGTATTCGGCAGCTCTAAAACCATATCTTCGCAATGATCCAAAATTCGACTCTCGTTGGACAACTCTCGTTCCTAACTACTAGTCATCCAAAGCTGATGCTCCTGCCCTCTACAAGTACACTGGAATTATTTCTTATGAGCTGACTGAGACCGGTGCTTCCGAGTATTCATCCGAGGACAAACCACTTGATCCCAGAAAGGAACGAATGTTGAGGAAACAATTGAAGAAACAAAAAGACATGAAAATATGGAGTGTGTCCAAATTCAAATACTATTCCTCTGAGGATAACTCTGATGATGGCTACCTTTCATCTGGCTCAAATGTTTCATCTACTATCCATCATGATTTTTCTGAGGATGACACCGATAATGGTTGGGAATCATATGCTTCATCTCCATCTCGTTATATCGATCTCCCATCACAGGCTCACAAAAAGATCAGCCGAAAACTGCCTTAATCATCGGCTACCCACCCTCCCTCCCGACCACATCAGTCTCCTTGTACAACTTCTTCCTCTACTTAGGCCAAGACCTAAGTATAGGGGGGACCGATGCCATCTGTATATTCCATTTTCCTTATCACTTTCCTTCTCCCGATCACTCCATTTCCACCCTTCTCTTATACTTAGGCTGACCAGAGCCTAAGTATAGGGGGAACCGATATCCACTTGTATATACTCTCTTCATCCACATATCTCGACTGCTTCATTTTTTCCGCCCTTCTTCTATACTCAGACTGTCCACAGTCTAAGTATAGGGGGGTGGACATGTATATCTTGTTCTTTTTCTTTTTCTGTTTACTCTCTTACGCTTAGCCCGAGCTATATCTTCTTTACGCTTCTTGTGCTCTGAGGACACATCACTCACTAAGTATAGGGGGGTCTGTAAATATACTGTGTATATATTTTATCCATATCTCGTACTAACGCGTAAGTCTATATGTATTTACGGGCTGGGTAATCTTTAAAAAAATAAAAAAACAACAAAAAAACAACAAAAAAGAAGAAAAAGTTTTGCTACAAACACTAAATGTGTCTAAAATTTTTGAAAAAAAATGGCTTCTTATTTAGTTTGGCATTAAAAAAACCAAACAAAAAAATCCCTTACATAAAAAAATCAAAAGCAAAATCACAAAAAAATGTGTGTCTGCACCTGCACTTCATCCAACACGTCATGCATTTGCATCTATGAAAAGTCATTGGGTTCTGAACCGAGTTGGGAGCCAAAACCGAGAGTGGTCTGGACTTGACCTTAATCCACCTAATTTTCAGAGGAACTTCACCGAGAAATAGGATTTTAGAAGCTTCAGGTCTTTGACTTAATTCTTTGAGTTCTACATGACAATGTGCAGCGTTTGACTCTTAGTGTCTAACCTGGTCTCTTCATTCTGGGTACAACTCTGGAATAGGGAATTAATTTGTACTCTCGCACTATGGACTTAGCTCAACTCAGATGGGATGTTGGAAGACTGTGTGAGTTTCTTTTCTGGTAGCGTGGAAATCTAAAGACCGGAGTACAAGTTGAAATAAAGCTTCGGAAAAGGGATGGACAGCTGGGCACAATTTTTTCTAATACCCCAAAAATGTACGGAAACAAAAAGATTCTATATCTGTAGGGGCACAATAAGATCCAAGCAGAACCACCAAAAATTCCAAATACAAAAAAGCAACTACCAAATAAAATCTTACCAAAAAGGTCCAAGCTTCAAGAAACCTGCAGATCTTGGTGGAGACTCGGCTACACTGGACAGCTTCATAAGGAGAGGTGACTACACTGGCCGCCCTCCAGTTCTTTTCCCCTTATCTATCTTCTCCCCCGATTCGATTGTGAACACAGCACGACAGACCTTAGAAGAAAATACCTAACTCCCCGAGGACGAGTTACTGGAGAGGAGAGGAGCATGGTAGTCCGGCATTCTGGATGGGAAGAGCTAAAACCTTTCACACACATGAGTCGATTGTTCAATGTTCATAGGGTATACTTTGGGAAGAGGATTGATCTAAGATGACTTCTGAGCCAAAACTGATACAATAATGTGTAGAACTTGAGGGCTATTGATTTTAAAATTCTAAGTCTCACAGAAGTTCCGCCACACTAATAATCCAAAGGTCAAGTCTAGTTTCACTTTCACCTTCAGCTCATGGTCTTGGTATGGAACCCAATCTCATTTCACTTCATGGCATTTCTTTTTGATGCTCAAGGACGAGCATGGTTTAAGTATAAGGGGATGATAAATCTTGGATTCATCACTCTAAAGCTCATTTATTAAGCTCAAATCCCTCGAAATCAACAGCATTTCTGCATCTATTCTGCATAATTAGCATTCATGCATGTTCATAAGAGTTGCATTTTAGCACTAATTTCTGCACAAAATAAGAAGCCAAAAATCTCAGCCAAAATTGACCTGTAAATAGCCTAACTTCTTGGATTTTTAACTAATTCATGCTAACTCTGAATGACCCAAAACCACCTCCACTGTGTACATATCACTAACTAGAATAAATAAAAAATACAAAAAAAATCACTAACCCAAATAAGTGGACCAAAAACCCAAACCCTATTTTCAGGATTTCCAGACTAAAAACCTCATATCTTCCCCATCCAATGTCCGTTTTAATCCTACTCACTTTTTAACTAATGTACATTCAATTACCTTCAAAACAAGACCAAGTTCAAGTGAATCAGAGCTCATATGTGAAAGTTGGGTTTTGGTTCTCTTTTGTACATTTTGTATTTTAGTGGTTTTTGACCTATTATTTTATGTACATAATTAAACTATTTTAGTTCATTTCTTTTTCATTTGTCTTCTTCGATGAAAGTTTTATTGAAATATGCATAAATCCAAATCCAAATTGAGCTTGAAATCAAAAAAACAAATTGGGTCCAAGTCTTCACTAACCAACTGTACAAAATTGGTCTTTTTTATTTTTAATATTTTTCTTCTTTTTCTTAATTAATAAAAATCCAAAAAAAATTATATTATTGTGTAAATATTTATCCTTTAATTTATCATATTTTTTCAGATTTTTATCTATATTCAAAATGACATAAAAATTATAAAATCCAAATATCAAGGTATTCTATGTACATGGGATACCCCAAAAAATCCACTTTGTGCATTTGATCGATTTTAATTTTGATGTTTTCATGAAAGTTGTAGATCTCATCGAGACGAGCAATTTTCCTGAAGAAACTTTTTCGATCCGAGGTCGTTTGCTATTTATTTTGCATTTTACAAAATCTTTATTTTTCAAATTTTATGGTGCTGACACGTGGCAGCTCCAGGAGCCGCCACGTGTCAGCCATTTTTTATTTTTTAATTCATTTTTATAAAAAAATTAAAGGGCACGCACGTACGTGGTGCGTGCCTCCCAGGCACACGCAACGCACGTGCCTCGCCCCTTCCATCCCAGCTTGCCACGTGTAGACATTGTGGCCGTCCGTTCCATCCCAGCTTGCCACGTGCCTTCCATCCCAGGCATCCCGAAGATTGTCCCAAAAGCAGCATAAATCGACTCAAGTCAGATTCAAGATATTACCATTGGGAGGATCCGATCCTTTTTTTTTGAAGGATCGGATTGTGTCTGGAGAAGGTGTATTCCTCAGGAGGAATATCATAGTGTCCTTACTTTTTGCCATAGTCTGGAGGTAGGAGGATACCACTCCGTGAAGAGGACTGCATGGAAAGTATTACAATGTGGCTTATAATGGTCGACTCTATTTCGCGATGCTCTCACCTTTGTGAAGTCGTGTCCAGTATGCCAACGAATGGGAGGAACCGTTGGTTCCAAGGATGAGATGCCAATGCAGCCTATTATCATTTGTGATGTCTTTGACGCTTGGGGCATTGACTTCATGGGCCCATTTTCGGATAGCCATGGTTTCGAGTACATCTTTCTTGCGGTAGATTATCTGTTAAGATGGGTGGACGCTATCCCAACCCGAGCCGCAGACAACAGGACTGTCTGTAAATTTACCATAGATCACATCATTTTAAGGTTTGAGATCCCCAAAGTGTTAATATCCTATGGGGGTAGCCATTTCATGAATAGAGATCTGAAGAAACTTGTGAAGGATTACGACATCGAGCACCATGTCACCAGTCCTTACCACCCACATACCAATGGCATGGTAGAGGTGTCGAATAGGGAGGTTAAGACCATATTGCAGAAGCTTGTCTGCCCAGACATAAAGAACTGGTCTCAGATCTTGGACCAAGTCCTTTGGGCTGACATGAAAGCTTACAAGATGTCATTGGGAATCTCCCCATTCAGAATGGTATTTGGGAAGTTGTGCCACTTGCTCGCAGAGTTAGTGCATATATCCGAATGGGCAATCAAGAAGGTCAATTGGAACACACACCTAGGGCAGAAACAAAGAGAGATGGATCTGAATGAACTTGTGGAGATCAGAAACCGAGCATATGACAACAGTTTGGTGTATAAGGACAAGGTAAACCATTGGCATGATAGATTTATCAGATGAAAGACCTTTGTTCCTAGACAGATGGTATGGTTGTTCAATGCAAGGCTGAAGGTTTTTCAAGGGAAGCTCAAATCCAAGTGGACGGGTCCGTTCATAGTCTGTGCTATGCATGACAGTGGATGTGTAGAGATCTCAGATCTTACAGATGGAGCACAAACATCCTTGGTTAATGGACAACTGCTGAAACAATTTGTCGAACCTAATGAACAATTAGTGCGTGTTAAGGAGATTGTTTTCATGGGGTGAGGCAGACTCAGAGGACACACATAGAGCCATGCATGAAGACTTTCAACATTGATCTCTATCCATCGGCAGTATCAAAAAGATTCAGATCATGATCTATATGTACATCATCACCCCTTCTTGTACATACTTTCTATCCCTCCCTCCCTCGTAATTCGAATCATTTGCCCCATCTCCATATCGTTTCATTTTATGACTATAATTAGGATGACCATATCCTATGTATGAGGGGAGAGTGACCCGAGTGTATTCACCATTCGTTGTACATCCTCAAGATCTCATCGGTTCTCGCATCAACTTCTTTTCCTAGACTTAGGCTGACCTGAGCCTCTGTGTAGGGAGGATCGGTTCCCTCCATGTATATATACTCATATATTTCCTCTCTTTACATCGTCCGCCCCATTTTTTGATCTTCTTCTACACTTAGACTGCGAGAGCCTAAGTATTGGGGGTGGAACGACTTCTATACTTTTTTTTAGTTTATCTCTCCTACGCTTAGCACGAGCTATGTCTTTTCCTCACTTCCTGTGCTCTGAGGACATAGCACACAATAAGTATAGGGGGTGTGTATATATTACATATATACTTTACCCGTACCTCGTACTTTCACGTATTTTTGTATATATTATGTAATAATTATGGGGTGGGGTAAAAATTGAAAAAAAAATAAAGGCTTCTTATTTACTCTTGCATATCATCTTGCATTACAAAAAAAAGTGGCTTGCACTTCATTCAGAACATGTCATCTGCATCTCATATGCATATCTAGCATATGCAAAGTGAAAAGTTAGTGGGTTCTGAACAAAGTCATGAATAGATGTTGAGGATGGATTTGATTTGACCTTAATTTACCTAATTATAGAGGAACCTTGTAGGAACTGGAGTTGAGATTTTTCAGGTCTAGTGACTTCATTCTTTGAGTCCACAAGTCTATGTTAACATGTCATCTTGATTTGTCTAAGTAGAATATCTCGTACACATGCATGATTCTTTTAGACAGTGACCTACCTTGGACAAGCACCATGCATGTAGCTCTTCATTGATGAGGTGGTGAGGAGGTAGAATCCTTTGGCTTGGAGTAGCACACGGGAGGAAACATCCATCCTCCTCTTAGGGAGGGTAGTGCATCTCAACCTAGTCTCGTGGTGTTGACGTATAAGGACGGGATGTTGTGGGTTGCAATAATGCTTCAAAAGAGGGATAGTCTACTGTCTCAAGAAGAAAAACTCCTTATGTACATGATGCACCTTGTATTTTTGTTAAAAAAAAAGAAAGAAAGAAAAAATGCAGAATCTCCAAAAGTGGATAAGCCTGATTGAGAAGTAAAATGCATGCCGAAGTGTATATACAAGTTTACAAAAATAAGAAGAGCTTCAAAGCTTGCAGCTGGGTGACTTGGTTACACTGGTCAAGCATCCTAGGATAGGTAGCTACACTGGCTACCATCCATTCTTCTCTCCACCCCCTCTTCTTGAGCCGGTTGCACTTGAACTTAGAAGGGAATACCCAACTCCTCGAGGAAAGAGTTGCTAGACCGGGGACTTAAAGTTACCTTGTTAGTGGAGGTTGGTTCTTTGCCATTTCTGATGTGGAAAGCTATATTTCACTTACACAGTACAAGTAAGATCCATAGTCATCAGAATTTGCGTATGAGGATTTGTTCTGACCTGACTGTTGAGGTGATTTGAATAGAAGACTTGTGGAACTTAAAGGATGTTAGGTCTTAAATTCAGATCCGAATAAGGTTCTGCGACACTATTAATCCAAAGGTCGAGTCAAGATCCATTTTCAACTTTTGTTCATGACCTTGGTATGGAACCCAAAATCATTTCACTTTTGCATTTCATTTTAGTTGCTCGGGGACGAGCAAGGTTTAAGAATAGGGGGTTGATGAATCTGTGATTCATCACTCTAAAAGTTAGAAATAGAGCTTAATTCCCGAGTAATTAGTGGCATTTGATCACTTATATTGCATAATTAGCATTCATGCATGTGTAAATAATATTTGCATTCTAGCATTCATATTTGCATTAAATAAGCAGCAAAATCCCCTTGTAAATATCACCTGTAAAATATAAATTTTCCCTTATTTGCATCTATTTTATACTAACTCCAAATCCAATAAAATAAACTCTAAAGTGTATATATTACTAGCACTAATAAAGGAAAAATATCAAAAAAAATACTAACTTGTAATATTGACCAATAAAACCCAAATCCAAGTTTGAGACCATGAACCTTAAAATGTGCACATCTCTCTCATACAATGTCCGATTTAGGTCTACTCACTTTTAAAGTAATATACATTCAAAGACCTTCAAAATAAGACTAATCACATAAAAATCGGAGATCGTATGTGAAACTTGGGTTTTTGCACCCTATTGTATATTATACATATTGACTAAAATACCCTTCATTTTATCTTTTTATTTTCTTAATTATTAAAAATCCAAACAAATAGATTAAATTGTAAAAATTCCTTTCATATTTTCTCTATTTTATTTTGATTTTCTCTTATTTAAAATAATAAAAAAATATGTAAAAGATAAAAATGATGTATTTTATATCTATAAGGTACCACTGAAAAATACACTTTGTACATATGACTTCCTTTGATTTTTGATTCTTCACGGAAGTTGTAGATCTTGTCGAGACGAGCAACTTTCATGTTGATCATTTTTTGATTTTACCCTCTTGTTATTTCTTTTTAATTTTTCTTTAAATTTAATTTTTGAATTTTTTGTGAGCGACACATGGCACCTCCTAGAGCTGCCACGTATCACCCCCATTTTATTTAATTAATTTATTTATTTTTATTATTTATTTATTTATTTTTGTAATTTTAATTAATTTCTTTTAATTTAATATGTTTTCTTCCCTGCCATGTGGCTACCCCCACGCGCGCTACGTGGCGACCCCATCTTCTCCCCTTCTACGCATGTTCTCCCGCTAGACTTGCACCTCTACCCTTTGAGGCGGAGCACCACCTCCACCTTCTGCCCACTTCCTCGGTGCAACCACACACCCCGCTTCACGTGGTGGTACCCGCAACCCCCAACTCAGCCCCTTGCACGCACCAGCACTTCCCCCTCGATCTCCCTCGTCCCCATGACCCACTCCCACCTCGTGCAACCGCCGCATCTCGTGCGTAACCTCCTGCACGTGCCATCTCTTCCCCCACACGTTCTCCCCCTCTCTCGATCATCTCCTTCCATCCTGCGAGACTCGACCCTCCATCGCCCATCTCTCGGCCTCATCCTCAGCGGTCTTTAAAAGGACCGCTACTCCTCCATTCTCCCATCATCCGCCACTTCTACGAAGCAGGAGCGAGCTCCGACTGCCTTAGTTGACAGTTGAGGAACCACTCATTGAGCGAAGATCCTCCAGCTTCTGGCGAGATTCAAAGCAGGACCATCATCCTCCTTTGTTGCAGTTGTGCATCGTAGTTGCTGTGCTCAGCCTCCGCCACAGCCTCAAGAGATAAATCAGTGGAGCTCCGCCGAGCTTCATGATCCAAAATGGCCATCCGTCACTCCCATGTAAGCAAACTCTCTTATCTTCTTCATCTTTCCTCCTCCATCCTTTCTCTGTTTCTTTTCTTCTCAGATCCATCTTCCCATCAACCACTACTCCCTTTCCCCTATCTATCGTCCGCCAACCATCCCCTGTCTATCTCTGACCTCACAAAGGTCATAGTTTGTGCTACGGATCAACATCCCTCGCCATTGATGCACTTGCTCGACCGCCCTCAACCTCTGCTTTCGAGTGGAGCCCCATTGATTGCGCTGCCCTCGGTCGACACTTACCACCCTAGAGCATGATATCCCACCCAAAAACTCAAGCTCACATCCTCGATCGTGCGCATGCCAAGGCATCCTCGTCTACATGCAGGAGCACCTCTCCCACCGCACTTTTCCAGCTGTCCACCCTTGCGTGACACCACCGCTTTGCAGCAACCCGATAGTCCACCTTCCCGCCTCCAACACCACGTGGTTCCAGGATCTCATCCAGTTGCGAGCAACCATGAGCTCACTCATCACCGCGACGTCACCCTGCCCCAGAAGACTTCGCTACAGCTCTAGCGTTAGGCCTCACCACATCCTCTACGATGTCGCGAGCAAGCACGCCACCGACGTGGAGCAGCCTCTACGCGCTCCTTCACGTGCCCAGGGCCCAAGACTACTTCTCACGTGTACGACATGTGGGGTGGATGAAATTGCATATGGACACCCCCCTAAATTAGCGAGTCTCAAAGCGCCCCTGTTGTTCTAAGTCACGTGCGCAACACGTGACATTCTGGACAAATTGTACAATGTACCCTGCATCTTCAACGAATCACGCCCCGAACCCCCCGCCAGCTAGAGAGCACATGCAACGCATGCACACCTAGGGGAAAAATTGCATCCATACCCCTACAAGTTTTGGTAATTGCATTCACGTCCTTGTCAGCATAATTCCTTGTTATCAATTTCATTTTTTTTGTATTGCATTTAGAACCCTGAGTTTGCATGTTAATTAGAACATTTATTCACCATCATTTAATTATTCTAAAAATTGCTCATTGTAGAGAAATATGTGCGATATCATTGTAAAGAATTGTTATACTTTTATGAGCATTCGTCTATTTAATATAATTATCTTGGTGAATATGGAATATTTTACCCACTGTTTGTTATTAATTGCTTATTAAATTAACCATTGCTCTGAAAATTACCAAGAATTCACAGTAGGTACTTCTATTTTGTGCCCAAAAATCATCACCTTTGCACGCGTAACGAGGTCTAAATAAATTAATTGGTGTTTTGCTTAATCTATTTTTAATACGTGTCAAAAATTAATTATTTTTGAAGTCTAGTAATTTTCTTAGATTCATCTCACATAGAAGTACCCAAGAAAATTTTAATATCTGATGAAAATTTAATTTGGTATTTATTAAAATTAAATTTGAAAAACCACCCTACATTCATATTTAATTCATAGTTATTTCATATTGAGTCGAAAAATTCCAAAAATTACAGTAGCTTAATTTCATTACGTTTAACATTATGGTCAAGTTTCATGATTTTTGGACTTGAATTGATTGAAAATTGCATTTTTGGTCCTTAAACTAATCCAGAATTGTGTTACATTTTTAATTTCATAAAAACCATAAAAAATATGCTCCTCTAAACCTAGCATCTAGATCAACTGAAAATTAATCTAAGGAAAAAGCTGCCTCCCTGAGTTCAACCTTGGGCTTGCTCAAGTAAAATAAAAATTAACGCATGTTATTACTTGATATATTAATTAAAGTGGTTTTTGATTGATCTGAATTTGCCCGACTGCAACAAAAACATTTATTTTAATCGTTAATCCGATTGAATTAAGTGGGCGAATTTCGGGTTTGTCGGTAGTTCAATATGCCCATAGAACAGAATCAAGAGTTTGAGACCAGTTCTTCCTATCTGATCGTACAAGCTTTTTTATAATAATCATGATCTCCCTATTATATAACTCGGCCAAACCATTCGATTATGGGTGGCAAGGAGATGCAACACGATGTTCAATGTCGTACTCCTTTGTGAGCTTTCTAACTTCCTTGTTCACAAAAATGGATTCTCCTTCTGAAAAAAGAATCTTGGGAATCCTGAACCACAAGACAATGTTGTCCTTTAGAAAGCGATAAATAGTACGACTACCAGCGGAACGAGCGGGGACAACCTCCACCCACCAACTCATGTAATCCACAGTAAGCAGAATGTATTCAAATCCTTGACTATTTGAAAATGGGACCATAAAGTTTATACCCCAAGCATTAAATACATCTGAAATTTGGATGAACTTGAGTGACATAGAATCTTTGGAACCAATGGTACCTCCCAATTTCTGACAGTCGGTGTAACCTTTCACATATGTTGCGACATCCTTGAATAGTGTAGCCCATAAGAGGCCACAATGCAATACTTTCATTGGTGTACTGTGTCCAAAATGGTGTCTCCTTCTTCGAGCTTATGATAGTGCTCAAGGACACTGGTGTACTCTTCCTGAGGAATGCACCGCCACCAAATGTCGTCCATGCATTCCCTGTAAGATACATGTAATCCCACCGGTAGAAATGGATGTCGGACAGAAATTTGTCCTTCTTGACATTATTCTAATCTTGCGAAACCTCCTCAGTCATGAGATAGTTCATAATCTCAGCATACCATAGGAGAGAATCAAAACTCAAGATTGATTCACCAGGAAAAGGTCTAAGTGATAGGTACAATTCTCAAGGGAGTCTCTGAACTTTCTAATCTAGAGAAATGGTCTGCCACCACATTCTTAACTCCAGGTTTGTCTCTTATTTCCAAATCAAATTCTTAGAGATGAAGGATCCAACGGAGAAGTCATGACTTGGCATCCTTCTTGTCTGTAGATACCATATAATAGAGTGATCAATGTAGACAATGATTTTCAACCCCAAGATATGTGATCTGAATTTTTCAAGGACAAACTCAACAACTAATACTTCTTTCTTTATCACAGTGTAATTTTTCTGTGCATCATCCGTGGTTATGTTGGCATAGTAGCAAATAGAACTCCATCTCTGCACTATCCCAACACATCTCCAATAGCAACATCTGAAGCATCCATCATGATCTCGAATGGGAGAGACCAATCGGGTGGCTGAAGGATAGGTGCTTGAGTAACTAATTTCTTCAATGTTTTGAAAGAAAGGATCACCTTACCATTGACAATAATTTTAGTATCTTTTCTTAAAATCTCAGTAAGAGGATGGGAAATCTTGTTGAAGTCTTGGATGAATCTCCTGTAAAATCCAACATGCCCAGAAAAGACCTTACTTAGTTTAGTGTTCTAGGTGGTTCGGGATTTGCAATGACATCTACCTTCACCAGGTCGAACTTCATACCTCTTTTTGAGATGACGTGGACTAACACAATTCCATCAGTTACCATGAAGTAGATCTTTTCCTAAGAGAGCACTAGATTGACTTCACAACATCTTCTAAGCACCCGATCTATATGCATTAGGTAGGAATCAAAATCATCACCATAGACCAATAAATCATCCATGAAATCCTCTATAAAATTACCTACCATGTCAGCTAACACAACCAACATAAACCTTTGGAATGTAGCAGAGCGTTAAAAAATCCAAAGGGCATCCGTTGAAAGGTGAAGGTGCCAAACAAAGAAGTAAATGTAGTCTTCTTTTGATCATCAAGGTGATTGACACTTGGTTATACTCAAAGTACCCATCCAAGAAACAAAAGAAAGATTTCCCTACCAGTATTTTGACGATCTGACCAATAAAGGGTAGCGAAAAGTGATCTTTCTTGGTCATTGAGTTCAGGCACTAGTAATCTACACAGACATGCCATGATGTAGGTATTCAGGTCGAGATATCCTCTCCTTTATCATTTGTGACCACAGTGATTCCAACTTTCTTTGGAACCACATGCAATGGGCTAACCCATTTAGAATCGGAGATGGGATAGACAAAGCCTTCTTACACCATTTTGTTATATCTTTCATGAAAACTTCTCAGAGATTAGGATTCAGCCTGCATTGAAACTCATGGGATGGCTTGCTGTCATCCTCTAAGTAGATATGGTGTGAACACAAGGCTAGGTTTATCCCCTAGAGATTGGAAATATTCCAGCCAAGGGTCTTGCAATTGTTTTCTAGAAAATCTAGCAAGCGAGATTCTTGATCGACAATCTATTACAAGTGATGATGACCGGATATTGTTCGGGCTCACCTGCAATGAAGGCATACTTAAGATTTGTTGGAAGCGGCTTCAACTGAATTGGAATCAGACCTGACTTCTCAACCACTTCTGAAATTGTACTTGTTGTTTGTGAACGCTTTATCAATGATTTCGGGTCCACCTCGATTACTCCAAGTTAAGTTAATGCAACAACGAACATATTTGCAATCATATCCTCTTGTTCATTATGGGATGGATATTCTTCAAACAAATGGATTAACTCTTCAAATTCTACCTCATTGGTGGCAATGGAGCAAAACTCAATTGTGATATCAAGGTTTTCTCTGTCACGAGGAATTCCTTGGTCTTGGTTTCAGCCCACAAAGCATCTGTGTCTCTGATCTCCTCAAATGTGCCATGGTTAGTTGCATGAACATGCATCCTTTTCTCCAATGTGCTATCTTACTTCTTCATTTCAACACACATCTCTATAGTTGCCTTATCATTGTGGGAGCGAAAGGTGATCTTTCCAGATCCATAATCAACTACCACCTTAGTTGTTCATAGGAACGACCGACAAAGTATGATCGATGTCTGGAGTAATGCTACTGAGGAGTCCATGTCCAGGACAATGAAGTTCACTAGAAATTTCATACCTTGGATCGTTACAATAACATCTTCCAACACTTTATTTGGTCCTTAAACATATCGATCAACAAACTGAAGGATTATTCTAGTTGGTTTGAGTAGATCGAGCCTAAATTCATTAGCCAAGGAAGTGGGCAAGAGGTTTATAGAAGAACTGCTATCAAGAAGATTGTGATCAAATATCTGATTGAAAATCTCACAATGGATCAACAAGGCTCCTTTGCCTTTCTTCTTCCGTGGGAGGTTATTGATCGCATTGACATTCACCATGGTTAGGATATGATTCTCTGCTCAGTTGTGTTGGTTCTTATGGGGTTGATGCTTAGATGTACGTGTCTCCTTCCGCCCCTTTTTGACATTTGCCATGTATTCATGGCTTGCAATAGTGGCATTTCAAGCATGGTGTTCTTCAGAATATCAACAATAGAAGGATCATATAGAGATGTTTTTAATTTTCTAGTTGTGTTATTCTTCATTGCTTCTAAAAAAGGTACAGAAACATTTTCAAAAGCACCATTTTATCCATTAGAAGAGTCAACTTGTATATCTGGACATCCTAAATGATACAATCATCCAATATACGGGGAGAAGTAGAAATTGGAAATTCAGCCTCGTCAGATTGCACGGGAGTTGCTAATGGCATTGACATCTCCTTGGATTCTTGGCTCGGCTTCTTTTTTTATTTATGGTGTTTTTATTTCTTCATTTTTTGGATTTTTGTTGATTCAGAGTTGGCTCCTCTCGGTACATCAATTCCACGGCTTTGGGCTAGCTCAACTGCTTATGTAGAAGAGTCTCCCATAAAAGCTTTATTTTCCCCCTTCACATTTGCAAATGGCTATAATGTCCTACTGCTCCTAAGATTCACAACATTAGATAACATAAAATCAAGTGTACCTGAATCTAGGGGTGGTAGGTCACTACGTACTACATTTCCCTATGCTTCAACTTATTGGGGTTGGTCTCTACTTGTGTTGGTATGATCGTCTTTGAAGTTGTGGCATCATCTATATTTTTAATCATCTCATTCATGTTCTTGATCAACTGATCCAAACAATCCATAGTGGGATTCATAGGAGTGGCGTTGAATGGTTCAGCAACATGATTTACTGAGGCTGGTAGTAGTAAGGTTGTTGTTGGAAGTTTTGATATTGATGTTGCGGGTACGTCTGATATTAATAGTAAGGAGGAGGGAAATTCTAATATGGATCAGCTAGCTTCCACTAATAGAAAGGTTAGCGATATGTCGACAGCTAGAATTTTTGTCTCCATGTGTAGTTTGGGTGTGATGGAGACTGGTAATGTGATTGTTGCTGGTGTTGCTGCTGGAAAATCCGTCCACCCTAATTCTGGTGGAATGATCGGTTGGCTTATGCTTAATTTGATTGTTGTGTCTAGACAGCATACACTTCATGGATTTTTGGGGGTGGACGTTAAGTAAATTCCTTAAAATAAGGCAAAGCTTATGGATGGTAGATGACCATCTGTGAGTGCTGCAGTTATTGCGAACCCTGGTCCGGTGTTTTCACATAATAAACATGTTGGACCGCTGGTTGTTGTGATGGACTTTGTTTCTACGGTGATTGTGACAACGTCTACTCTTTCGGCTAAGCTGCGGGTATCTTGATAGATGTGCTCATAGCATGGACATCATTTATGGTACCGACAAGAAGCTCCAACTTTTGTGTGATCAGATCGAGCTTATCAAGATGCTTTATTTTTTGTTCGATCACGTTGAGTTTATCTAAATCTTATGATCACTTTTCTATTATATCCACCTTAGAAAGATGGTTCAGGTTGTAACTCTCATCTTTCCTCTCTTCCTCATACTGTGTTGTCGTCATGTTGACGGCCTTGTGAGAAATCTATGGAGTATTCTGGAATGCCCGAGATGAGTACAATGATGCCAATCCTTCGACCATTTATTTGAATATTTATCAGACCATGTCTTCATCCTTATTGAAGTGTGATCCTCCACAAGCAACATCCACAAGCCACTGGCTCTCCTAGTGTAATATCCCAAAGAAGTTCTGCAATAGGCTTGTCTTCGGTAGGTCATGGTAGGGGCACTTCTCCTAAAGATATCTGAATCTTTCCCAAGTCTAATGGAAAGGCTCATTGGACAGTTGCGTGAAGTTGGATATGAGAGTTCTCATCTGATTAAGGTAACCCATGGGATAATACTTATGCAAAAACGCAGATTTCAGCTCTTTCCAAGTCATGACTACATTCCCTAGATGATTAATCTAGTAGAGAACCTTATCCTGAAGGCTAAAGGGGAAAACACTCATCTTCACCACCTCCAGTGGTGTGTTCAGATAATGCATGGTACCGTAGAAGCAATTGAATTGTTGCAGATGAATATAGGGTTCCTCATTTGTGTTTCCATGGAAGGTAGGCAGGAGAGGTAGTAGTGATGGATTCAGCTCAAAAGTGACCATGAATCTGTGGAATACGGATCCAATCTGTAATCTGCCCTGCTCCAGGGTTGTACGTCTCTTTGAGAATTAGTTTATGCTTGACCTCTCTCTCCTCATCCTCTCCACCATGGTTTCCTCCTGCAGATCCTCTTGCTCCTCCATTTGCACCTCCTCCATTGGCACCTCTTGGTTGTTCACCACCATGTTCACCTCCTCCTCGGTTTTCACCTTCCCTCCTCATCTCCATTAATATTTCCTAGAAAGCACCCAGGGCATTGGCCTGATCGATTAACTGATGCTGGATGATCTGAATGGATGCAAGCATCTAGGAGTTAACCTCATTCTGATCCACACCTTGATCAGATCCTTGGCCCTTTCCATGTCTCTGAAGAGGCATCTTTGAATCAACACTACTATCTAACTCCAGTTTGAGCTTGTGATTTGCATCGTGAAATGAGCCCTGATCAGTCTGTAGAAATAATGGAGTCTGGAAAGATATTTTGATCTTAGAGTCAAGCTCGAACAACGGATTTATTGGTGAAAGGTGTGTAGTGAAATAAGAGGATTTGAAAAGAGAGTCAACCTGAATCCGAGGTGGAGTGAAGATTGGGGAGCTCAAAATGAGGTTCACAAAATCCAGACACAACTCTTTAAGATCGCTCGGCATCATGCAGTCAATGTAGGCATCCACGAAGCCCTAATGAAACTCTCCAAGATGCGACATCATGATGGAAAGAGAAGTGAGATGGTAATGGAATAAGAAGATGTGATAGAGGAAGAAGAATTCAAGATTAATTGAGAAGAGAAGGCTCGAAATGAGCGGGATGAATGAGAAAGGATAGAAGAAGAGAAGTAAAGATGGAAGGGCGCAAAGTGTGCGAATTTTTTGATCTTGACCTACTTTTAGTTGAGCCAAACTAACCTCAAAACAAGGGTTGTTTCACCAACTCAACATAATGAAGCCATAAGAGTTCAATAATTATCTTGTTAATTTTATTTATTATTTTCAGGCAATTATCTTTTCACTTGTCCTTAGAGGGCTATCCTTATAGGAAAATGAGTACCACCAGAAAAGGATCATATACTTTCCACTTCCTTTGTAACATGTGATCTGCACTCTTAGAGGTCCTTGATCTCATGCTTGGGGGGCTACTCAGCCAAACAAATAGAGAGAGGAAGCCTATAGGCGAAAACACGACTTCCCTTACAAGTGAGGTACTCTCACGCAAGATGATGAGACAGACACAACTGTAAGGGCATGGCCTATGCCCAATACTTCAGACCAAGTCAGATGTTCCACATAAGATGGGAATACCATCATCGACAAGTCCCTACTCGCTCACGTATGATAGAAGCACCAATACTTAGTCGTCCTAAGTGATTATCAGGACAACCACATATCAGGATTTGGGCTCTAATCCTTAGGAGTCTTGCCTCACTCTGTTTGAAAGGTACCTGAAAAAATTGAGGGCTTTATAAATCCAAGATATTGAAGTTTGTTATGGATTTTAGAATTAGGTCAAGTTTTCTTTAGTAGTACTTTTTTTATTTTTTTTTGTGTTTCACTTGTTTTGAGTATTTTATGCAAAGGCCTGGCGATTTTTCATTTTCCTTTGTTTTTTTCCTAAGTGATCAAAAAAAGGGGAGAGGATAGAAAAGTAATGCAAGCTAACATGATGTTGGAAAACTCATCATCATGTCGTATGATATATGCTCAGTAAGAAGACTCACCTTGCTTCCCAACGCTCTCCATGCAGGATGCTAAATAGAATTGAAATTACACTAAATGCATGCAACTGTGTGAAATTGTCCTAGATCATGAATAGCTACTATGTGAAGCATTGGATTAATTTGAATCTATGTCCACGCAAAATGACTATAGGAGCATGAGATATATTAAGCTTTGGACCTAGATTACTCGATCAAGCAGTACTAAAATCTAGGGGATCATTCACACAAAATAAAGAAAAATAAAGGCAAAAACACACAAATCACAAGAAACAAATAAAGTCAAAAATAAGGATAAAAATAGGGAGAAAGAAAAGAGAAGCAAAGAAAACCGTCAAAACCATCAAACACCCGGTGAAGTCCAACAATTAGCCATCATTTGGCAAAACAAACCCCGAATAATCTAAGTTTCCAAATGTACATGTTTTATAACAAGTTCAAATAAGTTTCTCTCTCTCACATACATACAAATAGACAATAAAATAACTACTAATACAGATTCCGCTCCTCAACACTATGTTATGTCTCCTCCGATGCTCTCTCCTGCAGGTTGGGAAGAAATACCAGCTCCTCCTTGATGAAACTCAATTTCATCATTTTAATTTGCCTTTTTTAACCCCTTGCTTAAATGTGTGTCAATAAAAATCAGATAAAGTCTTGTAATTATCAGAGTCATTGAATAAATTAAAAATCACAAAAAATTGTCAAATTAAAAATCCTGGT
Source organism: Ottelia alismoides (assembly GCA_037367405.1). NCBI lineage: Eukaryota > Viridiplantae > Streptophyta > Magnoliopsida > Alismatales > Hydrocharitaceae > Ottelia > Ottelia alismoides. The sequence continues at coordinate 629,317 of JAZKJV010011547.1, forward strand.
GTTATTAGCCTTAAAAATACCCTCAAAAATATTTCCTGTCTTTAAATGACCTCGTCTCCGTTTTTTTTCAACATGAAAATTATAGATCGCATCGAACTCTACAACTTTCATGTTTTGAGTTTTTCCAAATTCGGCCATTTGACCCCTCAAAAGTCACTTTCTAAACTTTGAATAATCTGATTGGGCCATGTGGCACCCTCTGTTTGCGCCACGTGGCCCGGTCCTTCTCGCGCCATGCATTGTCTCTTATCCGTCGTCTGATGGCCCGCCTGATCTCCTAATCACCGTCATTCATTTCTCTCTTGATACCTGCCATCCGGTCAGATCTTGGATCCATCACAACCCTCCACTACCGCCTTAATGACAATGTGACACGTGACCGATTCTGCGCCCTTCGATCACCTACAAGCATTTCCATCCCAGCCATCTACTTCCACCTCAAACCTCAACCCTCTGATCTTTCTCCACCTGTGATCTGGAAGCCCGCTAGCGCTGCGTTCTTAGCACGCCACGTGGCATGCCCAACCACCCTCTTATCAAGTCACTGAAATTTAATCTCAACCGTTAGTCAACGCTCCCCTCTCGACCATCGGATCGAAAGATCCCATGGTGGAGGCGTCATCCCCTACCTCCAGACGCCTCTTGTCCCACGTTCTCCACCTCACCAACTCTCCTCCCCTTATTAATTTCTTGCCCACCATCGCCACCTTCTCCACGCACCAACCGCTCCAGGGTCTTCCCCACTCGTCCTTCATCTTCTCTGGTCATCACGCACTCCACAACGCCACTCCACTCTCTCCATATCTACCCCACAAATCATGTCCAGCACCACCAGAAACCACCTCCTTTGACCGTTAATTACTTCATCTCCGCCCCATTTCTCCATTGTCCACCTGTACGTGGGGCTTCGCCCATCTCCTCCCCTCCTCCCCATGACAGGGGGAGGAGTGATTGAGGTGCAACGACAGCGGGAGCCCCTGGTGTTGACCCCTGGCCATGGTAGGCCAGGCCCGCGGTGGCTCCGCCTCCGCCAAGCTGTCTCCAGTCATCGCGGAGATCCAGTGATGACCATAGTCCCTCACGGGGGCTCGCACACAGGCTCCACTCCACAATAGCCGGGTAAGTTCTTCCCTAGACCTCCTCTATAATTTCTTCCTAATTCTCTTATATTATTAGGATTTCTTACGCACTCCCTCATTCCATTAACCACCTTGATAACTTCCCCGCACAACCCCCTTCCACGTGCACTCCTCCGATCACTCCTTCCCCTTCTCCATAATCTGAACACCTCCTCCACCTTCGTCCCCCTTCACCGAAGATGAAGAGCACTAGGGCTCCACCTCCCATCGCACACATGCCCTCCACTTCATTCACGCACGTATTCCCTTGCTTTGGCTATCCGTTAACACTGTAGGGATAGTCAATGGACGGAGAGCAACACCCATCTCCAATCTCCTCCTCCTCCATCAACGACACCTCATCGATAGGAGCTGCCAATCCCCTCCTTGCCGCATTCGAGCTTCTGGTGACTTCGCAAGACCCTCAGGAGTTTTTTCATACCTTCAGCAAGCAAGGAGGATGGGAAATCACTCCAGGTGCTTCGCCGGAGTTCCATACGCGCCACCATCCCCGCGGTAGAGGGAGATGATCAAGGAAGTACAAGTGTTGTTGGATGGCACATCCGCGGTGTCCATCCAATGGCTTATCTTCAGCCACGTCTCCATCAGTCGACTGTATAGGAGACGTCGGATCCTCAAGATCTGATTGAGCAAATGCAGCCACACTGATATATAGTGCCGAGTCCAGCAATCGTCTGATCTCGATGATCGGATGATCTTCGATCGTCCATGTGTCCTAGCCTGGATCTTCACCGAGCCTCCGCACCAGAGCTCTAGGCTTGGATGTCCCGAGCCTCATCCGAGCCCAAGCCTAGAGGCTCGTCCGTTCCTAGCCTAGCTGAAGCTGCCCGAGCCTCAGCATCTCCCGAGCCTAGAGAGCACGTGCACAGCACGTGCCATCTGGGCAAATTTACAGAGGCCCACCGAATTCTTCAATATTGCTGACAGGAACTGGATCACATTCGGCCCACGTGCACAGTGGGTATTTTACATTTCTACCCTCGCGGGTTTTCATAATTGCAAAAAAAAACCCTGTGTGTGTGGGTCATTTATAGGAAGGTCATGAACTTTCTTGTATTTACATTTTAGTCCCAACCAGGGACCTATTTGTTAATTATCTTTCATGTTTTCTTGTGTTTATGCCCCTGGCTTTACTCGTGTATATCTTGAGCATCCTAGCTCTGATTGAGTCGATTTCAGTGGCGTTTTGAAGCTCTTTTCATTGTATTCCTTATGGTATGCTTTTCGTTCAGATTTGACACTACAAAATTTAATGTATTATTTTATTATCTAAGTTTCTCGATTTCTATGTTTCTCATGCCTGATTTTACATGAATGAAGAGAGATTTATTATTTGACCCCGATTTGACTTCTATTTTAATAGCTCAAGTATTTGTGTAGTTGGCATTTTTGTGTTGCATTCCATCGCATCTAATTGCATTATTAAAAATAAAGAAACACATGTTTTATATTTGTTTAATGCATTGTCTTGTCTTCGTGCATTGTTTGACCTATTATTCTCTAACTCAACACTTAATAAATTAATAAAAGTCTGTATAATCACGAGAGAGGTGCGTGTCCCTGAGTTCAACCTTGGTTACTCACCAAGTAAAAAAATTATGACCATCCGATTCTTTTAGATGGTCTTTGATGGACCGAATCCAGCCCGACTGCGATGACATTCTAGTGCTAATTCCGCACCCTTAAAGGGTCGGATTTGCAGTCCATCAAATGGCGTCGTTGCCAGGGGCACGACTCATTTCTTGTATTATTTGGATTTTTATTTATTTAATTAAGTGTTTCTTTTATATTGGTCAAGTTGTCCATTTGTCTTATATTATAAAATTTTCTTCTCGATTGATCTCTAACCGTTTTTTATGTGACAGGGCCCATGATGATTCAAGGAGGCGAGGAGCAGGTGCTTCCCATTGCGAAGAGCCACAAAAGCATGCTTGGAGCAAGTCGAAAAGAAAAAAAATTTTGTCATTTTGCATATCATTTTATCATGTAATAATCGTCTTTACAACGGTCTTCGATCGAAGACTCGTGATTGTAAATGAACGATATATGTGGTTGTGTGGAGACGTCCCCACTTGAGTGTCGACTTAGGACCATGCACATTGCTCTTTGAGTGTATTTCATTGTTTCATTGTTTTACGTGCTTGCTCATAGGTAGGACACACTTATAATTTAGAAGCATATAGCCTCGCTTCACTTAGCCAAATTTAAAAGAGATTCATCCCCGCTAATAGAAGCATGTTAGGTACGGCTTTTTGATCGACTTGCATACATGATTTTGGTTTTCAAAACTGTCCAAGTTTTCAAGTATTTTCGTCAAGTCACTACATGTTTTATTGCTTAGCTTAGATCATGGTTTTTATCGAATACATGGTGGTTTTTCTCAGTTTCCCCTCCTAGCTTGATCACCTAGGTTAATGGAAAATGGGAATGAATGGTAGACGATGATTTCTTGATTTATGTGCTCACCTTAATTCAGTGACAACCTTAAATAATTGAGACTGTTAATTGCAAGTCAACCTAAAATGGAGTAAAATATTATTTTGGGACAGCAACACCCTCGTTTACGTAGTGTATTTTACTTAACATTTTTTCTACGTAAAGATAAAATGTTTTAATCACCAATAAAACCAACAAGATAATTAACCAACATACATTGGTTTCATGTATGAGTTGGTGAATAAAAGGGTCTTGCATGTTTGATTGAGCCATGTTTGCTCCGACACTCTCCCCAGAGCCTTAAACACTCCATTAATCTTCGCAGATTCATCCACTCAATTGTATATCCATCCTTCTTCTTCGTTCACCTTGGGTCTCTCCCAACATTAAATCTTCATCTTTATACTTAGGATAATCTCAGCCTAAGTATAGGGGGCCCGAGTCCCTGTGATTTTCTCTACTCATCTTTCCTTGCCTCTATACTTAGGTTATTTCTAACCTAAGTATAGGTGGAGCCTCCTTAGTTCCTGTATATTTCTCTATATTTAAATGGACATATGGACTTGTATCATCTAGTGCTATTAGGACATAGCGATGTTTAAGTAAAGAGGGGTATACCATATATACAATAGATTTACTTTAGCTATAATATACAAAATTTGAAAAATTTAAAACTTTTTGGCTAAAGTAAAATTCTTTGAACTAAGTGGACTCAGTGTTTTTCACGTCTTTCTATATTATGTTACACTATTTTTAAAAAAATTCAAAAATGATTTAAAAAATTAGTTTCCCTTGTTTTGAAAAATCTTTTTGAAAATATTTTGAAATGTTTTTATTTGTGTGACATGGTATTGAAATTTTCTTGTTGATTTCAAGGAAAGTTGAGTCTAACCAGTGTTTTAAACTTTAACTAAAATTCCATAAAAATGAGAAAAATCCAAAAATCCTTTAATAGTCATTAGTGACTACTAAGCCCAAATAAGTAGCCACGTTCAGTGAGGGTTCGCCCTTAGTAGAGTGGGTGGTTTAGAGGACATCGTGTAAGGCCCCATCCTCAAGAAACGGGCTCAGGCCTGTACTTACACCCATACTGGCTGAATGCAGATGCATCTACTTAATTGAGTTTAGGCAGTCATAATATCTCTTGAAGTAAAAAAGGAAAAAATAGGAAAAATGTGTTTGTAAATGAAGGAGTTGGATTAATCCTCTACAATCACACTTCCACCCAGGATCTGAAATGTTCAAGAAAACTTGATTTTATGAGGACTTGAGATTTTAGGTTAATCAGCCTTAACCATCAGGGTCTTAGACTTAATCATCCACATTCCCCTTGATTTCTAGATTTGCATGCTATATTTCATGCTTAGTCTCAGACCATTAAGAATATGATTATCACATCACATGCACGACTGCGGTTTCGATGAGATGAGTTGACTCTTCATTTGAGGGACTGGGATGAGGGATTCGTGTTTGGACTTTATCTAATGATGCTCGAGGATGGGATAAAATCTTTGAAGGCGTCATGAAACCTGAGTGTCAGCAATTTTATCCAGTATGAGAACTTGGTTCTTATACTAATCTCTTGACATTGACCTAAGTGCCAGGGTGTGAAATAAATAAAAATATTGACCAGTGTGCGCCAACTCTTGGAAAAAGCAGTGGAGCTAGCCAAAAATACTACAAATCAATGAAATGTCAAAGAAAAGCTTGCATTCCACAAATTTAAATATCAAAGAGTTTCCACCAAAGGCGAGCGCTCCCAAACATTGCAAAGTGTCCACTTGGACCACCGCCATTAGGACCAGGAGTCGGGCTTGCACCAAAAAAGGGCTCTGCATTGTAAATGCTACAAGTCTGGGTGTAGAAGGTACGATAGGTACTCAAAAAAGATACACCCCGGTGTATTCCCAGGAAAACAAGTGCAGATGGCTCCAACTTCTCTTGACGGACGCACTGATCAACACCAAAAAAGTGTTGCGTAAAAAGGCACTAAGAGAGAATCATTGTTCCAATGAGAGGGAGAGAAGAAATGACACAATCCCATACCCTCCATTACTGGCCTTCCATCTACATTTTCTAAGTTTGACAACTAAAGAGACGGTGGACTGGATGCAAGATTTGATTTACTCCCTAGTGTCGAGGATTGGGTCCTTAGGAGAGTTTCTCGAACCAAGACCTTGGGTGAAGTTTTGACTCTACTCTCGTAAACGCAGTCAACACTAAATATCATACCCTTAGTCTATATGTACATCAGAGAGAGTCTGGATAACAAGAGGAATTGGGTGCCTCTTGATTAAGGCTGGGTTGAACTCTAAAATTTTGGACCTCTAAAGTTGAGTGGACTTGAATAGATTGGATCATGTATTCATATGCACAAGGGGGTTAATTCAGTTCATTCATTTTCTTTGATGCTTGGGGACGAGCATAGTTTAAGTATAGGGAGTGATGAAACTCAGTTTCATCATTTTAATTTGTCTTTTTTAACCCCCTTGCTTAAATGTGTGTCAATAAAAATCAGATAAAGTCTTGTAATTATCGGAGTCATTGAATAAATTAAAAATCACAAAAAATTGTGAAATTAAAAATCGTGGTGTTTTTAGCCTTAAAAATACCCTCAAAAATATTTCTTGTCTTTAAATGACCTCGTCTCCATTTTTGGACAACATGAAAATTGTAGATCTCATCGAAATCTACAACTTTCATGTTTCAAGTTTTTCAAAATTCGGCCATTTGACCCCTCAAAAGTCACTTTCTAAACTTTGAATAATCTGATTGGGCCACGTGGCGCCCTCTGGTTACGCCACGTGGCCCGGTCCTTCTTGCACCACTCGTCGTCTCTTATCCACCGTCTGATGGCCCACCTGATTTCCTCATCATCGTCGTTCATTTCGCTCTTGATACCCGCCATCTGATCAGATCTTGGATCCATCACAGCCCTCCACTAACGCCTTAACGACAACGTGACACGTGGTCGATTCTGCACCCTTCCATCACCTACAGGCATTTCCATCCCAGCCATCTACTTCCGCCTCAAACCTCAACCCTCCAATCTTTCTCCACCTGTGATCTGGGCTGCTCGCTAGCGCTGTGTTCTTAGCACGCCACGTGGCACACCCAACCACCCTCCGATCAAGTCACCGAAACCTAATCTCAACCGTTAGTCAGCGCCCCCTTCTCGACCGTCGGATCGAAAGATCCGACGGTCGAGGCATCATCCCCTACCTCCAGACTCCTCATGTCCCGCGTTCTCACCTCACCAACTCTCCTCCCCCTTCTTATTTTCTTGCCCACCATCGCCACCTTCTCCGCGCACCAACCGCTCCAGGGTCTTCCCCACTCACCCTTCATCTTCAATGGTCGTCACACACTCCACAACACCACTCAACTCGCTCCATATCTACCCCACAAATCTCATCTAGAACCACCAGAAACCACCACCTTTGACAGTTAAATACTTCATCTTCGCACCATTTCTCCGTTGTCAACCTGTACGTGGGGCTTCGCCCAGCTCCTCCCCTCCTCCCCGTGACAGGGGGAGAAGTGATTGAGGCGCAACGATGGCGGGAGCCCCCGGTGTTGACCCCTAGCCATGGTAGGCCAGGCCCGCAGTGGCTCCGCCTCCGCCAAGCTGTCTCTAGTCGCTGTGGAGATCCAGCGACTACCAGAGTCCCTCGCCGGGGCTCGCGCACAGGCTCCACTCCACCATAGCCTGGTAAGTTCTTCCCTAGACCTCCTCTGTAATTTTTTCCTAATTCTCTTATTTCATTTGGATTTCTCACGCACGCCCTCATTCCATTAACCAACTTGATAGCTTCCCCGCACAACCCCCTTCCACGTGCACTCCTCCGATCACTCCTTCCCCTTCTCCATAATATGAACACCTCCTCCACCTTCGTCCCCCTTCGCCGAAGATGAAGAGCACCGGGGCTCCACCTCCCTTCGCACACAGTCCCTCCACTTTATTCACGCACATATTCTTTCACTTCGGCTATCCGTTAACACTGCATGGATTGTCAATGGACGGAAAGCAACACCCATCTCCGATCTCCTTCAATGTCATTAATGACGCCTCATCGACAGGAGATGCCAGTCCCCTCCTCGCCGCATTCGAGCTTCTGGCGACTTCGCGAGACCCTCAGGAGTTTGTTTAGACCTTCAGCAAGCAAGGAGGATGAGGGAAGTCACTCCAGGTGCTTCGCCGGAGTTCCATACGTGCCACCATCCCCGCGGCGGAGGGAGATGATCGAGGACATACAGGTGTCATTGGTTGGCACATCCGCAGTGTCCATCCAATGGCTTATCTTCGACCATGTCTCCTTCAATCGACTGTACAGGTGCCGTCGAATCCTTGAGATCTGATGGAATAAATGCAGCAACGTCGACATATAGTGCCGAGTCCAGCGACCGTCTGATCTCGATAATCGGACGGTCTTTGATCGTCCACATGTCCTAGCCTGGATCTTCACCAAACCTCCGCACCAGAGCTCTAGACTTGGATGTCCCGAGCCTCATCGAGCCTCATCCGAGCCCAAGCCTAGAGGCTCGCCCATTCTTAGCCTAGCCGAAGCTGCCCGAGCCTCCTCCGAGCCTCAACGTCTCCCGATCCTAGAAAGCACATGCACAGCATGTGCCATCTGGGCAAATTCACTGAGGTCCACCGACTTCTTCAATATTGCAGACAAGACCTGGATCACATGCGGAGCACGTACGCAGTGGGTATTTTGCATTTATACCCTCGTTGGTTTTCATAATTGCAAAAATACCCCTGAGCGTGTGGGTCATTTACAGGGAAGGTCCCGAACTTTCTTGTATTTACATTTTAGTCCCTCCCAGGGACTTGTATTCTAATTATCTTTCATGTTTTCTTGCTTTTATACCCCTGGCTTCACTAGTGTATATCTTGAGCATCCTAGCTCCGATTGAGTTGATTTCAGTGGCGTTTTGAAGCTCTTTTCATTGTCTTCCTTATGCCATTCTTTTCATTCAGATTTGACACTACGAAATTTAATGTATTATTTTACTATCTAAGTGACTCGATTTTTATGTTTCTCATGCCTGATTTTTACATGAATGAAGAGAGCTTTATTATTTGACCCTGATTTGACTTCTTTTTTAATAGCTCAAGTATTTATGTAGTTTGGAAATTTTTGTGTTGCATTCTATCGCATGTAATTGCATTATTTTTTAAAAAAAACGCATGTTTTATATTTATTTAATGCATTATCTTGTCTTAGTGCATTGTTTGACCTATTGTTCTCTAACTCAACACTTAATAAATTAATAAAAGTCTGAATAATCACGAGAGAGGCTCATGTACCTGAGTTTGACCTTGGTTACTCACCAAGTAAAAAAAATTATGACCATCCGATTCTTTTAGATGGTCTTTGATGGACCGAATCCAGCCCGACAGCGATGACATTCTAGTGCTAATTCCACACCCTTAAAGGGCCAGATTTGCGGTCCATCACACCTCTCATGGGTGCAAAGGCTATCCGAAGACGACCTCCCTTGATGAGAGATCCCTCGTAGCAAAGGTAACAAGAGACAATGTTAGAAACAATCGTGAAACAACTATAAGCAGAATAATAAAGAAAGCTATGTAAATAAACAAGTAAGGAGACAAAACAAAAAAACCTAAGTGCCTAAGGCTGCTAATCTACCCGAACATTGCTCCCTGACAAGGTGCTAATTATTGAATTTACAAAGTCATGTGAGGGATCCTAATGCCCGGTCTTGGAGGGCATGCAGTGTCTGACAAGTCAGATCCGGCAATCGTGGTATCGTCACCTCTCTCGGCTCTCGGATTTCAACCAACCAAATGAAACAACAATACTTAAAACCCACAGATGTGTATGTGTAAAAAGATCATGAAGGTGTGAGTGATGAAATTTATTTAACTCTATATGGAATGTGTATGGGGCGAGAAGGTGGAGTGTCGTCTAGGGAAGCACACAAAGATATATCACAAAAATGAAACCTAACTCAGAAAATCAAGCACAAATTTTGTTGGTTTTGCGTCTATTAGATTTTTATTATTTTCACGGTTTTTTAATTTTTTAACTTTTATTTTATTTCTAATTATTTATTTATTAATAATATTTAATTATGCAATATTTTTTATTAATATTTATAATAAATATATAATAGTATATAGGTGAGAGATATATAAAGAGAGAGAAAAAGGAAGTCTTTTGTATTTTTAAAATATAGCAAATAAAGTCAAAAAGCACAAAATAAAATATTTTTGGATTATATATATTTTTCTCAGTTTATGTTATTTTAGAACTTTTTAAGCTTTTTATGGATTTTTAAAAATTTAATACACAAAATAAACTAAACAGAAAATACAAGAACTTAAAATGGGCCTAAAATATATCTATCCGATGAGAGCCCGAAATTATTTTTCCTATATAGGAGACAACAATGAAATTTTGAAGGTTTAGAACATATTTGTCTAATTTTTGTATGAAATGTTATGGTTTTTTTGAAAGTTTTCCTGTATTTTACAATTTTTTTGCTTTTTATTTGTATTTTTACAAATTTTGGATACGTGATAAAATACAATAAAATACACCTACCAGGACTAGAATTAGATCGGGCGCCTGATCTAACGGTTGAAGATTCCCTCGATCGATAAAAGTTGTAAAAACTGAGGAAGAACAACTGCTCCATGAGCTTTGATCTCTACTCCTGAACAGCTCCAGCCACCTCCCGCCTTGTTGATGGTTGGGAAATGCTCCTGGGAGGTGGTTGAGCTCGTTGGACACTAGGAGCCACGGATTGGGTCCCGGAGGTCGAAGAGGGAAGCCAGCCTAGAGATCCTTTGTTCTAACTTGGGACCCGTCAGATGGAATCCTTTTGAGCTAGGGCCTGCACAATTGGCACATGGGCCTGAAAGCTATGCTTCTAGGCCTAAAAATAAGCATATGGGGAACAATGGATGAAATGGTTGGATGGTCTCCTGAAATGACAACAGAGGGAGACTCGAGGAACCTGATATTCACAAGATCAAGGTGGTAAAGGTGGTATGGGAGATGGAGGAATCAGGAAGATAATGGGGATGAAAGGATTAGCAATGTAGGTGTAGATGATCGAAAATAAGTGCCAGAGATTCAAGCTTCGGTGGTGGTCTATTTTGGATTTTCAAGTGATTTAAGCAGAATCAAAACAAATAGGAAGTAAAACTACACTAATACTAAGATAAGTAATGAAAAGAAGCAAATAAAAAGCATATTAACAGAGTGAGGTAACTCGGAGCAGAGCTTCACTAGGAAGAGTTCGGCGAAGTGGATGCACCTCCTCCTCCTTTGTCCATGCCCAAGAGTCGGTGTCCGACCTTTCTGTCACAAAGGCGAAGCTCCATGGGGGCTCGAGGGGGTTAGAGATGGAGATGGTAGATCAAGGGAGAAAAGGAGAGGGTGGAGGTTTATTTATACTGGTTGAAAAAGCAAAAAGAAGAATTAGGATTTCGTCCAGACCACCCTACAAAGAATAAATCAAAAGGATCCACGAGAAAGAGCGTGATTCGATCATCGATTTTCTGAAAGGAATTGGTCCTAAAGGGGAAATGGAATTCACATGATAATGCAATGAAGTCGGTGCCTGACCAAATCTGACAAGAGAAAATGGGGAAGGAGGAGATGCCCTTGGGTCAACGCTCCAAGGCACGCGATTGGGCCACGTAGGCGCCAAACATGCACAAACAAAACAGGTAATAAAATGAAATAATATTAAAATATAAAAAAGAAAATGATTTTATTTTAATAAAAATAAAACATGAAATAAAATGATTTTATTTTAATAAAAATAAAACATGAGATATGTTTTATATTTAATAATATATTTTTACTGATTTTTATTTATTTTTATCACTTTATTTGTTAGATTTTGATTTTTACATGTATATTCTATGTATAAATAACTAAAAGTACTAATTTTTTTATATTATGTTTTATATTTTATTATTTATATACATAATTTTTATATTTACATTATATTTAATTACATATGTACATAATTTTCTTTTAATTTTCTGAAGTTATTTAGGTATGTAAATAATTATATATACATATTTTGTATGTATTCAATAAGTATATTTACATATGTATAAAGTACATTATTTGTTGTAATGAATTTTAAATTATTTTATTTTATTATGTACATGTATTTCAAGTAATTTTTACAAATTTATAAAAATATAAGAAGGCGAAAATATAAAGGAAAAATTCATCGAATATTATATACATGTATATTGCACAATGAGGGCCCAAAAGCCAACGTATGCATCTTAACCCCAAATTGAATGAAACTAACTATATCAAATAGATAATTTAATTTTATGAATAATAAAAATAAGTTTGATTAATTTTTAGTTTTTTTGGAGAAGACACATGTCTGAGAAATTTTCTTTATCGCTTTTTATTCTATATATCTTGGGCACACTATGCATTATTTTTTAATGAAATAAATTTTGTATTTTTCTTTATATTTTTATATACAAATTTAATGTTCAAAGTTTATTGATTTGAGGTACAAACTTATAAAAATAAAATAAATCTCAAAATGTATATATTGACAAAAGGAATTAGGTCTTTAATGATAATTTTTGTGTAGGTTCTCTACCCTATCTAACCCTACTTTATTCCTTATCGACCAAGTCAATGTTTGACTTGGTCATGGGGGATAGGGTTAGTCAATATCTATGATACATCCTTTATTTTTCTTTTCTTTTATTTATTCCTTCATTTTAGGGTTTAAGTACATGTACTTATGCACATTATATAGATCAATATACAATTGTTAATTCATGTGTATAATTGATATTTACATGCATTTATCTAGGGATTAAAGGCTAAAATGAATGAATAAATGTGCATGATCGGAGATTCATTTTGACCTCACCTCCATCAAGGAGGTTACAATGAAGGCAACATAGATGGAGGCTGCCCAAAGCTTATTATAGGGATTTGAGAGATAGTAACCACCTCAGCAGTCATCAAGGGATGATCACCTGGATTTCTTCCACTTTCGCATAGAGAATCACTTCCACCTGACCACATATCTATGGGTTCACTCCGTTCTCGACCTTGAGATAAGATTTGGTTAGCTGTGGTGCGACATCTTCTTGTCCCTCTACATCTACACAGATATAGACATTAGGGAAGAAATTTGGTTTCAAGAGGATTATTATCGCATATAAGCAACCACCAAGTCTTCCTAAACACCTTTGCTTCCACTACCAACACCTTGGTCACATCAATTCACAGTGTCCTTTACTTGTGAGTTTCTTAGGCAAACAACATCCGGGGGCAAGGGTAGTCGGTTCCTTTCAGTCATAAAGATCATGTTTTCATCATGGAATCAAGACTTCCAGTGTTCTAGATCACAACAGATTTACACTATCAAAGGATCTAATACGCCACCACCATCGTCGAGACCACTGAATGCAATTAATTAGGAGTAGAACCATACTTTTCTATCTATGGTTAGAGGTATGATTTCAATACAAGTACTTTCACATCATGGCTTATTTGATTTTAATGCTACACACTCCTTTCTTGCACATTGTTTAGTGCCCACACTAGGCATGTTAGTGGTGAGTGTTCCATTTCCATATTGCATCAAGTGCCCTGGGGTTAGGTGTTCGTAAGGCAGTTGAGGATGTAGCAGTATAGATAGGTGGACATGCGATGCCTACATTTACCTTATTAATCCCTCTATAGGGTTTTAATTTTATTTTGAGCATGGAGTGGATGGAGAGGTACCACACATGCCTTGATCACTTTGGGAAGACAAAAGTCTTCCATCCACCTATAATGCCAGCTTTTTCATTTGATAGATGTACTTCGGACAATGAGTTGAAGTACATTTCTGCTTTGGAGGTACATAGGTTCCTCAATCAGAAGTGTGTAGGCTTCATCACCTACATTGTTGATTCATCCACCCAAGATCGAATGATTGAGGTTGTCAAGATAGTGCACTAGTTTCCTAACATGTTCCTAGACAAGTTGCCCAGACTACCACTAAAGAGGGAGATTGAGTTCATGATTGTGTTATTACCCAAAAATCAGTTGATTTCCATTCCTTTATACTGAATGGTACCTACCCAGTTCAAATAAATCAAGGTGTTGTTGCATGATTTACCAGGGAAGAGATTCGCCTGCCCCAGCACATCACTAAAGGAGCACTAGTCCTCTTCATGAATATAAAGAACTGATCCATGAGGTTGTGCATTGCTTACACGCAACTGAATAAAGAGAACCGTCACGAACTATTATCCACTCCCATAGATGGATGATCTCTTAGATCAATTGTAGGGGCAATGGTTTTTTTCAAGATCAATCTATGATTTGGTTACAACCAGTTAAGGATCAAGGATTTAGATATGCTAAAGTCTACATTTCGTACACGATATGGTCAGTAAGAGTTCATGGTGATACCATTTGGGCTCATGAATGTACATGCTGCATTCATGGACTTGATGAATATGCTCTTTTGTCCATACTTGAGCAAGTTCGTAGTGGTGTTAATCAATGACTTCTTGATATATTCCCATGATGAGCATGAGCATCAGTCGTACTATTGTTCTTCAAGCATATGAGGTACATAAAGTGCAAGTTTTGGCTTTCAAAGATGGAAATTCTTGTCCATGTGATTTCAGATGTGGTTGTAGCAGTTGACCCCCACCAATATTGATGTAGTTGTGTCTTTGGTGCAGCCCAACACAGTCACATAGGTTTATAGCTTCCTTGTCCTCATTGGACACTACTGATAGTTTGTGAGAGGGTTCTCATAGTTGGCTCTACCTTTCACCTGGTTGATGTAGAAGGACATGCCATTTGTCAGGGGCAATAAATGTGAATCAAGTTTCCGTACACTCAAGGGGTGATTGACTACTATTTTGATTCTCACCCTTCTTGCTAATAGCTTGGACTTCATGATGTACACTAATGCATCCAAGGAAGGATTAGATGTTGTGTTAACGTAGAGAGGGCAACTTATGGTGCACACGTTAAATCAATTGAAGAACCATGAGCGCTACTATCCAGACATGACTTGGAATTGGCATTGCGATTGTAATCTTTGCCTTATATATATATATATATATATATATATATATATATATATATATATCACAATTACCTATAAATTTTTACATTTGAGATCTTCATGGATTACAAGATCCTCAACTACATCTTCGACCAACAAGAGCTAAATATGAGGAAGAGTTTATGGATGGAGCTGATGAAGGACTATGATTGCACTATCTCTTACCATCTTAGTAAGGGAAATGTAGTGGTAGATGCCTTGAGTAGATGAGTACATGCCAATGGTTCAACAACATGGCTTTGAACTTGGGATGTACTCACTATATTTAGTGAGTGGCATCCATTTGAGGGCACTTCATATACCATTATTATAATGGTAAAGTTCAATGTGGGACCATATTTTGTAGGGACAGTACGAAGACCAAATATTGAGTGACATATACCAACATTACCAACAGGACGAGTTTGATGGATTCAAAGTCTAGGAGTATATCATGTGGAAGAGGAACCAAGTTGTCTCCATGACGAGGAGGAGCTAAGGAGAGTCATCCAAGATGAGAAACACAATTCTAGACTTTCCATTCATCTAAGCAACACTAAGATGTACTGGGTCCTTGATAACCGACATTTATCCGAAGTAATGTCAATCCAAAAGGCAGACCGACAATCGTCGAAGGGACCTTAGACTAGGCCTTGATTGATCAAAGATTAACCAACCATGTAAGTCAAGCAATAGATAGCAAAAAGTGGAGTTAACATTTATTATTCTCTACAAAACTAAATGTATAGCCAATAAGCATGTAGAGTTCGAACCACATAGAGCAAAATTGGTAGCCTATGATTATTGCTAATTAATGTATATTATGTACAAATAGGTCCTTTATACACATATAATCTATTTCTGGGTTTTTAATTATATACATTTTTTGGATTTTTAATATATATATATATATATATATTTATTTATTTATTTTATAATTTTTTGTATTTTCTTTTTTAATTTTGAAAATTTTTAAATTTCTTTTTCTTTTAATTATATAATAGAATATATAAGGCTGTATATGCCATATAGAGTAATATAATTATAAATACAACTATAAATAAATAAAATACAGAAAATAAGTTGTTTTTTGGTCTTATATATATTAATGTTTTTGTGATTTTTTGGAAGTTTTGATAATTTTTATCTAATTTTAAAGTAAAAAATATCCCAAATAAATGATTAAATAATAGGCCGAGATTGTAATGAAGATTAAAAATAACAAAACACATGCAAAATTATTCAAATTAATTTTAATAGATAGATAATAATAATAATATAAAATTCAGAAATTGAAAAACATTTTTTTGGATTTTGTAGTGATTTTAATATTTTATGTTGGATTTTAGAGCTTCTTAATTTATAGTCTTTTTATTTTCTATTTTTAGGGATTTTTTATATGGAGTTAAAAATGATAAAGAAAACAACAAATATTTTATTGGAATTTTTCAAATTGTTTTTCTATTTGTTGGTATTTTATAATACAAATAGGATAAAAACATGCTCATCTCATTTTTAATAAATAGTTAAAATGCTCAAAATGCTAAAAAAATGGGGCGTGAAAATACATGTTAGCAGGAATCTAATCCTATTTTTGCATAAATTCTAGAGCAAAGGTGTTATTTTTAATAAATGAAATTCAATAACCAAAAATACATGAACTAAGAAGGGCAAATTTACAAATAAAATAAAAGCTAGGGACATACATGTAATTTTCCCAGAAATATACAATGTGTATTAAAAATTATTGGACTGGATACAAATACAAAAACCATCAAGCGCACTTCTAGAAATTTGCAACCTCATGTGGGACAACATGTGAGGTGACATGGATAGGACCTATGTGCAATTTTTGATAAATACAAGGGCTTCAATATAAAAAGTTCACATTTATTTACACTACATGTTTTATTTACATAAAATAATAAATAAAAAATGGTGGGGGAAGATGTGTAAATTACCCCCAATGCGCGCGGAGACAGACGGCCGAATGAGCTTCACTTATACATGTGGCGCATTATCATCTCGCGATTCCCCTTTGTCGATAGACACTCAGGATCTGATCTTGGCACTTTATCAATGATCAATGGGAGCGAGGCGTGGATGGCTGAAATTAGAACTTGGGCTGCTAATAAACTGAAATCTGACACATAATTAATTAAAGAAGGGAGTTGTCAATTGTAGAAAGAACCACGGAGATCGAATTTCAATCGATCAAACTAAAATCAATAAAATAGGAGAGAGAGAGAGAGAATGAGAATAAGCATCTTCTCTCCCCTATTTTATCTACACTTTAATATTTATCCAGGTAAGTGTGCTTGGGTAGAACTCAAGGAGGCAGAGGAACCATACAACGGTTTTCGATGAAAGAAAGAAACCTCGAGAAATTTCACTATCTTCGTGATTTTACAACAAACTCTAGAAATCACTCAAAAATTACACGAACTTACAAAAATCAAAGCGATGAAAATACTCAACAAAAATCCATGAAAAATAGCTAGAAATGTCACTAGGGTAGTTGTGTAACTAACCTATAAAATTCAAGGAAAAATAAAACAAAATGAAGGTCCAAAACCCCTATTGCACAGGGGTATAAATGCAAAGAAAATATTCTTGCCATGTCACAAAAAGGTCCCTGGCGGGGATTGAAATGCAAAGAAAACTGAAGTTATTACATTTAGGTCCCTGAGCGGGGACCAAAATGTAAATCTAAAAATTTGTTGTAGCGAGAATTATTTTCTGGAACTTTGGTAGGTTTATTAGGCAAAATTTCCACCCCTTCATTTTGAGCGACTGAGATTAGACGGTGAGACGCGATCTGGACTGCTCATTCCCGCCACGTGTCAGCAAACTATGCTTCGTGGCTGTTCTTGTTATTTTTCCTCTTCTTGTGCAGGTGTCGACGGTGCTTCCTTCCCTAATTTTTCTCCAACGAACGATTTCATTCTTGGGCCTTCAGCAGGGCTAGAGGATGGGCTGGCTTCAAGGTCGGCGGAGGTGGCTGGAATAGCGTGATGAGGATGGTGATTCAGCTTCGATAGTTGGCTGGAAGGAGGGTGATGGAATGATGATCTTCTTGCAAGAAAAGTTCCAGATCAGGGCATTGATGGCTCCGAATGAAGCTTAAAACCTGCAAGTGAGTTTTATATACTCAATTTCTAAAGAAATCGGCCAAGAAGTTAAAGATTTGCAGATCTAAATAAGGTTTTTCCAGAAAATATGAAAACAGTGAAAATAAAGATAAAAAGAGTGTGAATTTGAATGGTTGCGAATCTGATTTGAAGGTTGGAATTGGTAAGCGTCAATGATAATTGAGGATCCTAATTATGCAATTAAGGTAGATAACCGAGGCATGCAATTCGAGGAATAAAGTACAAAGAATGAAGGATTGACCTAGGATTTTAAAGGTGTAAGACCTTCTAGGTGATGGCTCGACGAGGCGGTCTTCTTGGAGCTAGATACGGCAGCGAAGCTGTGAAGCAAGGCGATGCTCCGCCTTGGAACCCTCCTCCGTTGACTCGTCTTCCACACGGGGTGATCCTCAGGACCTATCATGGCCGAAATGAGGTAGAACATGGCGGGAAAGTAAGGTCAACAGCCAGTTAGTTCTGGAAGTGGAAAACTTAGGAGCAGTTCCTTGTTAATGTCAAAGTTGAGGGGCTTTTATAGATGAATCTGATGTCTATTAGATAAGAACCTATGGTGGGCATGGATCTAGTTAGTTAGGAGAAATAATCAATGGATTAGATTGGAGAAAGAGGTTAGGAGATGGCTGAAAGAATTAAGTGAAGGTCGACTAGTGATAACAAAAGCAACTGCTTCTTGTTAGAGAAGAAACTCCCAGGTGCTGGCACGTGTAAGCTCCTAGTTGGCCAGGATCAATAAATACCTTAATAATCAAAGAATAAATTGTAAATTATGTTATTTTAAATAAGTATAAAAATAAAAAGTGTAAATAATTAATTTATCTAAATTATGTAATAATTATTTTTAATAAATAATAATTATTTTATGAAATACAAATATTATATTAATAAATAAGTATAAATAATACTTAATAAATAGTTTTTGGATTTTTAATTTAAAAAATTAATAAATAATATATCTTTTTTATATTTTATTAATTATTAGGTTATTAAATAAAGTATGTACAAATTTCTATAAATTTTAATAAATTAATTTAAGTATTTTAGTGAATACATATATAAATGATGTAGTTCAAATTTACCAATAAATTAGGGTTGTTGATTTATTTAAAATAATAAATAAACTCCGAAAATTATGAAATAAATTAGGGTTAAAATGCAAGATAAAGAAAGTAATTATAAATTGTAAAATTAATAAAACAATAAATATTGTGTTCTAAATAAACTAAATAGCCCAGAAACCCAATTGTGGTTTGGTCCCAAAATTAACTTTTTGCAAACGGACTCCTATTTTAGTAAATCACCTTCATTAACTTAGAATATTATTTTATGAACTTTAAAGTTGAGTAGAGTCAAATTGGAGTTCGTACGAGAAAGTTATGATGTTGAGAAATTGGGATTTTGATAATTTACAAGTTGGATTTCTTGGTATATATACAAGGTAATATTTTTAACTTATTTTAATATTTTTCTATATATTTTTAGAAATAATTAGTAGAAGAGTTTGGTGAAAAATATATTAATATGAATTAATTAATTAGTAAGGTCAACGGCCAGTTAGTTCTGGTAGTGGATAACTTAGGAGCAGTTCCTTGTTAATGTCAAAGTTGAGGGGCTTTTATAGATGAATCTGATGGATATTAGATAAGAATCTATGGTGGGCATGGATCTAGTTAGTTAGGAGAAATAATCAATGGATTAGATTGGAGAAAGAGGTTAGGAGATGGCTGAAAGAATTAAGTGAAGGTCGACCAGTGATAACAAAAGCAACTGCTTCTTGTTAGAGAAGAAGCTCCCAGGTGCCGACACGTGTAAGCTCCTAGTTGGCTAGGATCAATAAATACCTTATTAATCAAAGAATAAATTGTAAATTATGTTATTTTAAATAAGTATAAAAATAAAAAGTGTAAATAATTAATTTTTCTAAATTTTGAAATAATTAGTTTTAATAAATAATAATTATTTTATGAAATATAAATATTATATTAATAAATAAGTATAAAGAATACTTAATAAATAGTTTTTGGATTTTAAATTTAATAAATTAGTAAAAAATATATCCTTTTTTATATTTTATTAATTATTAGGTTATTAAATAAAGTATGTACGAATTTCTATAAATTTTAATAAATTAATTTAAGTATTTTAGTGAATACATATATAAATGATGTAGTTAAAATTTACCAATAAATTAGGGTTGTTGACTTATTTAATAAAATAAATAAGCTCTGAAAATTATGAAATAAATTAGGCTTAAAATGCAAGATAAAGAAAGTAATTAGAAATTGTAAAATTAATAAAACAATAAATATTGTGTTCTAAATAAACTAAATAGCCCCGAAACCTAGTTGTGGTTAGGTCCCAAAATCAACTTTTTGCAAACAGACTCCGATTTTAGTAAATCACCTTCATTAACTTAGAATATTATTTTATGAACTTTAAAGTTGAGTAGAGTCAAATTGGAGTTCGTACGGGAAAGTTATGATGTTCAGAAATTGGGATTTTGATAATTTACAAGTTGGATTTCTTGGTATATATACAAGGTAATATTTTTAACTTATTTTAATATTTTTCTATATATTTTTTTAGAAATAATTAGGAGAAGAGTTTGGTGAAAAATATATTAATATGAATTAATTAAAATTCTTTGAAATTTTGGTATTTATTGAATAATTAATGAAGAATGTGTGGAGTGTGAAATTAATTATTTTTATTTTTTCTTCCTTATCTAAAAATATATCAATATGAATTATTTTTATTAAATTTTATGTGAACCATAGACATGTGCAAAGAATGGTTGTAGTAGAAATGAAAATGGTAAGGTGGATGTGTGGACACACACACGTAAAGATCGGATTCAAAATGATGCAATCAGAACGAAAGTTGGTGTTGCTCTGATCAAGGATAAGATGCGAGAAAACCGCTTAAGATGGTTTGCTCATTTGCAAAGAAGATAAGCTGGTGCACTAATTAGGAGATGCGAGTGTTGGGATATTAAGCTGGTTAAGAGAGGGCGGTGACGGCCTAAGAAGTATTGGAAAGAGACCATACGAAGGGATCTTTGTTTTGTGGATATAAGCCCGGGATTGACCCAAGATAGATCTGAATGGAGGCGACGAATCCATGTAGCCGACCCTACTTAATTGCGGGAAAAGGCTTTGTTGTTGTTGTTGTTGTTGTTTTCTTCCTTATCTCCCCCTACTTATTTATTTGTCGACCAATCCATGCTGATTTGGTCTCGAGGATTAGTATATAAATATACCTTTCAGCTATATTTATTTTTACAAGTCATATTGTACATATATACATATCTACAATTTGCCTTTATTTTCATTTTCTTATTTTTATTCTTTTATTTATTTACATGATTTTAATGCTTAAATGTGCATTTTTATTTATGAATGAGATTTTGTTAAAAAGTGACAATTAATGGATATTCACATGTATTTGTTAAGGGTTTTAAGACAAAATGTAGACAGAATGTTAATGAGTCATGGATTCATCAACCCCCTATACTTAATCTTTCCTAGTCCCTTAGAAAACACTTATTTGAAAAATAAGGGAAAAAGAAAGAAAGATAGAATGAATTTGTTTTCCTAAAACAATTAATGAGAACAGACAAAGGATAGAGCTGGATCGGTCCTGAAACAAGAATTTTGTCGGAGCCTTAACTAGGATTAGGATTTTAGCCTCAACATTCCTCAAGTTCCACAAATCCTTGTTTAAGTTCACCTCAACAACCAGTTCAGATCCACTCATTCATATCGCAAACTCTATCAACCTTGAAATCAATCTGTATTGTGTGTGAATTGTTTTAGCTCTCCTCGCTTTGAAAGAAGCAAAGAAACCACCCATCCTAGCTATACACCCCCATTAGTTTCTCATCCAGCTACTCTTTCCTCGGGGAGGGAGGTATTCCCTTCTAATGTCAGTTCGTGTTGTATCCATAATCGAATACAGAGAGAAAGTAGAAGAATGAAAAAAGAACTGGAGTGTAACCAGTGTAGACACATCTCCTTGTGAAGCCCATCCGGTGTAGCTAAGTCTCCACTAAGATGTGCAGGATTTTTGGTGGAAGATCGAACCATTGTGGTCTTATTTGTATTTGGTGGCTTCTTCTTTGAGTTGGCTTTGCATTGCATTCATCTCTTTGTGCCTCGACGGATATAGCATCTTTTCATTCCGTCCATTTTTTAAGGTCTTGGAAAAATTGTGGCAGCAGATCCTTCCCTCATCCAAAATGATTATTGCAACCAAATCTCTCTCATCTTTATACATCAATGCTGCCAAACAAGGATAGAAATGCACTACCTGGATGGATTGCCCTTCCCATCCCCATGCAAGTCGAGCTAAGTGCAAAGTGCACGTGTCCAAAATTGGTTCACTTATGAAGAGTTAAACTAATGACACCAAGTGTTCTACTTAGGAACTTTTCGAGTTGACTTACCAAACATGGTCTCATGTAACCCAAAGATTTAAGTCAAAGACCTGAAGAGTCTAAATTCCAATTCCTAACTAGGCTCCTTACAATGAAAGTTAAAGGTCGTAATCAAGCTCTATCCTTTAGACTTTTCCCAATATTTAGTTCTAGAAATCAAACTTATTCTGAAAAATGCTAATGCAAATGCAACCATGTTTTTGTGAGTATATTTTCTGAATTTTTACCCATTTTTATGAATTTTAATGATTTTGTAATTTTTATGTATTTTAGACTTTACATTTTTTATGGATTTTGTGATTTTTATAAAAAAAGTTTATGTACAAGAATTTTACAAGATAAATTACCCATATTTTATTTGGATTAAATAACTAATAGATTTTACAAATTTTATATACAAAAGATTTTACAAGGATTAAATGAATTTACACATATTTTAATATATATATATATATATATGATTTTAAATAAGTGTTATACATATTTTAAATACACCTATTAAATTAAGGATTTTAAATAAGGATTTAAACATATTTTACTTCTTTACAAGGATTTTATAATAATTTAAATAAATAGGTGGATTTGAAATTACCCTCACCCACTTTGTATTGATATTATAGATATAGAAAATACATAAAAGTACGAGTTATGGACAAAATTATATATACAATATATGCGCACCCACCATACTTAGCTTGTGTTATGTCCTCATAGTGTCAAAAGAGAAAAAAGAGGACATAACTCGTGTTAAGTAAAAGTGGGTGAAAAAGAACGAAAGAATATAAGTTAGTCGACCCCCCTATACTTATGATCAGGTCATCGTAAGTATAGTGGAACAAAAATGAGGTGACTAAGGAAGAGAATATACAATCGAAGGAACAAAAGAAGAAAGATAAATGAAATCATCGAAATCACTCGATCCCACCATACTTAGGATAAGGCATCCTAAGTATAGAAAATAATGTGGCCAAAATTAGGGACCTGTGATTAGACTAAAAGAAAGGATATGCAAAGAAAAAGTAAAAAGATCAAAAATCGAAAATGAGAATCAGTGGGCAATCAGTCCTCCCTATACTTAGGATCTGGTATCTTAAGCATAGAAGATGAACAAAAAGAATGGGGAAGATTGTGATCTACATAGAATATACAAGTGTGTACTCCAGAAAATTAAATGGCTTCACAGGTCTCTATACATGATGGAATGAAGTGGAAGAGTATTCATGCATCCTATACAAAGTCAATCACTTCAACTCGGGCAAGATGATCAGTTTTCCCCACGAAGTGCTTCCGTATCTACTCATTCACTACAAATGGTTCTGCACAGGTGACACATCTGATATAGCAATACTACCATTGTCGTGCACCGTTTTGACTATATACAGTATTTCCCACTTGCTTTTCAATTTGCCAGGAAAAAGTCTCAATGATGCATTGAACAACCATACTTTCTGCCCAGGAATAAAGATATTGGTGTCGGATATGTTTATGACGCCATCGCTTCACTTTGTCCTTGTAAATGAGGGTATTCTCGCATGCTTGATTTGGAGTCTCTACCATCTCATTCAGATCTAACTTTCTCTTGGCTCCTGCTTTCTGTATCCCTAATGAAATTTCTCTGATAGCCCATTCATATTTGTGCATGATCTCTGCGGGAAAATGTCATGGCTTTCTGTAAACTAATATGGATGGTTAAGTACCTAAGGGAGTCTTATATGCAGTACGATATGCCCAAAGAACTTGGTCTAGAAGCTGTGGCTAGTTCTTCTTATCCAGTCGTACTAGTTTCTGAAGAATGGATTTCACCTCCCTATTTGAAACTTCAGCCGTGTCGTTCGTCTACGGGTGGTAAGGAGAAGCGACTCTGTGATCAATGCCATAGCTCTTCACTAGCTTTTTCACCTCCTTATTAATGAAATGGCTACCCCCGTCTGAAATAAGAATACATGGAATACCGGACCGTGAAATAATATTTTCCCTCAGGAACTAGCATACTATCTTGATGTCAACGGTTCGTGCGGGTATAGCCTCGAACCATCTGCTAACATAATCTACAACGAAAAGGATGAACTCAAAGCCATTGCTGGAGGGAAATGATCCCATAAAATCTATACCCAATGCGTCAAAAATATCGCAAATGATAACATGTCGCATAGGCATTGTGTCTCTAGAATCAATTGGCCCTACAACTCTCTGACAATCTAGGCAACTCTTCACGAATGTGCAAGCATCTCTAGTAAGAGTCGGCCTCCAAAATCCGCTCTGAAGTACCTTTTGCGATGTCCTCTTCGCCGAATGATGCCCTCCCGCCTCTAAGGAATGGCATAGAGTAAGGACACTATTATATTCCTTTTGAGGAATACATCGCCTGTACACACAATTCGATCACTCACAAAAAAGATTCAGATCCTCCCAGTGGTTGTATTGTGCCTCGGACACTAGCCTGCCGACTCGGTCTTTCTGCCAACCTTGTGGACTCATCTGTGTAACTAGAAAGTTCACTATGTCTGCATACCATGGAAGCCTTGTAACTACAAAGATGCTCTCATTTGGAAATCTCTATGCTCTCTGGTGTGTAATCATCTGAAGGTTGCTCTATCTGTAGTCGGGAGAGGTGATCAGCTACCACTTTCTTTATTCCAGGCTTGTCTCTATTGTCTAAATCAAACTCCTGGAGTTAGAGAATCCATCTGAGAAGGTGTACCTTAGCATCCTTCTTTTCCATCAAAAATTGGATAGCTGAGTAATCGGTATACACTGTGATTTTCGAGCCAAGAAGATAAGATCTGAATTTATCTAAAGCAGACACCACTGCCAACATTTATTTCTCTGTCTTTGTATAGTTGCACTGGGCATCATCAAAAGTGCGACTGGCATAGTGGATAGCAACTGGAAGTTTGTTCCTCCTCTGTCCTAATATAGCCCCGATCGCAAAAACTGAAGCATCCATCATGATCTCGAAGGGCAGAGACCAATCAGGAGGCTATAGGAGGAGAACTGACGATCATTTGTTTTAAAGTGAGGAAGGCATTAAGACATTTTTCATCTAACAAAAACTCGATGTCTTTGCCTAAGAGTTCAGTTAACGGTGGCGCAATCTTAGAGAAGTCTTCTATGAACCGTTGGTAAAAGCTGACATGCACCAGAAAAGACCGTAACTGCTTGACGTTGGATGGTAGATCGAGACATTTGATGACATCCACCTTGGAAGGATCAACCTCCAAGCCTTTCTTGGAGATGGCATGCCCCAATACGATCTTGTTTGTAACCATAAATGGCTCTTTTCCCAGACAAAACGAGATCTACCTCACAACATTTCTGAAGAACCTCGTCTAGGTGCGCTAAACAATCGTCAAAGGACTCATCGTATACCGAAAAATCATCCATAAAGACTTCGAGAAAATCACCTACCATGTTTGCAAAATGGCAAGCATGCACCTCTGGAATGTAGCGGGGGCATTGCACAATCCAAAGGGCATCTGTATAAAGGCATATGTGCCGAAAGGACATGTAAAGGTGGTCTTCTCCTGATCTTCAGGGGCAAATGTAACCTGATTGTATCCGGAGTAACCGTCTAGGAAGTTGAAGTACTCCTTCCTGCCAACCTTTCTATCACTTGGTCTATAAAAGGCAACGGGAAGTGGTCCTTCTTCGTCGTGGCATTCAACTTTCTGTAATCAACGCATACCCGCCATAACGTGGTTACTCTCTTTGGAATCTCCTCTCCACTCTCATTCTTAACCATATGAATTCTCGACTTCTTCGAGACAACATGTAATGGGCTAAACCATTCAGAGTTGTAGATAGGATAAATAAAGCTGGCATTACACCATTTAAAGGTCTCTTTCTTGATAACATCGCGTAAGATGGGATTCAGCCTACGTTGAAACTCTTTGAAGGGCATGCTGTCATGATCAAGATAGATATGATGAGAACACAAAGCATGATTTATCCCGTAGATATTGGATACAATCCACCCAATGGCCTTGTGGTTTCTTTCAAGAATCTTTATCAGACGGGCGTCTTGCTCTTCAGTCAAATATGCACTGATAATGACCAGAAACTGTCGGTGTGGACCTGCAAGGAAATCATATTTCATATTTTTCCATTAAGGTCTTCAGCTCAGGTAAGGTAATATCTGGCTCTGCTTTATCATCCTCTGATTGTGGAAGGGGATCTATGCTGGTGGTAGATGTGGCTGCTTTACGGTTATCCACCATCTCAATATGTTCTAAAGTCGGACTACAAAAGATGTCTAAAACATCATCTGACTCACTACCGTGCTCATCCTCATAATGACAAGAGGAGAATAATTCGGCTAAGTAAAATTCAGTCTCTGAATCTTCTAAAGTGGAGGAATTCTGTAAATTTTCTGAGTCTAAAATATCTGCAAGATAATTCTCAGTTCTCTACTCCATATGAACATCACCATCCATGTTGAAATAAAGAGTACTATCGGAAGAGATGCCAAATAAAGTCTCAGACCCATCCTCTTCTAGGATATCTTGGGTCTCTACTTGATACCTTTCAAGGTCGTCAAGGAGAACCTCATCCATGTAATCACATGCGGATAAGGAACTCAAAGAATCAGAAATGACTGTAGATGCTGCACTGGATGCATGTGATTCTCTCGCCATCTCTATATGTATATTTTCACCGTCGGCACGAAAAGATACCTTCCGTGTATCATAATCAAAGAGAGATTTTGTGGTCTCCAAGAAAGGCCTCCATGAATGGTTGGGGTAAGGTGTAACTATGTAGGGCATTTTATGTCCAAGACAGTAAAGTCCACTGGGAATTGCAGACCCTGCACTGTTACGATAACATTCCTCAAAATGCCCCTAGGTCTGTTTACAGTTCTATCAACAAACTGAAGGATCGGACGTGATTTGTAAAGAGAGCCTAACTCAAGCTTGTCGAGTAAACATGAAGGTAATAGATTAATCGAGGAACCGTTATCTAAGAGAGTGCGATCGAATGCAGCTTCTGAAATCTCGCATCTGACATAGTGTGCTCCTGAATCCTTTTTCTTCTTCGATAATCTATTCTAAATAACGTAGGAGGGGGCCTTGGTCAAGATATGCTTCTCTATTCATGATTTCTTCTTCCTACTTGTTGTACATCTATTCTTCAATTGTTGCTTGAGTGTAGGGAAGTGATCCAAGGCATCATGGAGTGGGATTTTTAGAAAGATGTGACCTTTAAGTAATGTTCAATGTCCAGAGTAACATCATTCTTTTTGGATTTTTTATTACCTTTTCCATATAAAGCATCAGGAAAAGGAACAATTTCAGGAAAATCAAAATTCTTTTTATTGAAATCGGGATCATATTTTACATCGGGAGTCTCAGAATTATCGTCAAAACTCTTTAAAACAGGAAAAGACACATCAGCTTCGGGAGTGTCTGCATGGCCTGGCGTGGTATCATCGTCTGAATCGCCTAAGTCTATATCGACTATCTTGGAATCTCTCCCTTCTCCCTGATTGTCAAGTGGTTAATCCCTATCATCTTTTCAGTCCTCTTCCTCAGCATTAGTGTGAGTATCATGGATCATCTCTCTCTCTTCACCTTGTGCCATCTCCTCCTCTCAATCAGGTGTTTGTGGTGACCTACCGCTCCTGAGATGAATGAAGATAGATAGAAATTCAGGAAAAGAGATCTTACCTGTCGTGGTGCCTACCTGATCTGGGTGCCTCCTCTTGTTACTCAGATTCATCTGAGGCTGGGATGGAAGAGTTGTCTTGGGTGAGGTTAACTCATCCATATGATAGTTAACCCGCTCCATTTCGGTCGTGTGTGTAGTCTAGAGCGTGCTCATCATATCCATGATCTGATTCAACGCCAAGGCTTGTGAAGAAATCTGAGGTTCAGCATGATAACCCTGGCTCGCTACTCTCTCCTACCTCGACATATGCTGCTACGGGGCATACAGCTGAGGAGATCGCTGGGGTGTGTATGGAGACTGCTCCTATTGCTACTGGTAATTATTTGGCTGTGAGTACGGAGAAGGATTGTGAAAAGAATGTGGTCTTTGATAAATATTCTGGTGAGACTACTACTGCATGAAATTCTGTCGGTGTTGATATTGCGGGCGTCCATGTTGTGGATGATTGTACTGTTGTGGCTGCTTCTACTTGTGTACGCTACGAGAAGTAAGCTGTGATGGTGGCTGAATTGGAGCGTACCATATCCCGTTGATCTCAAGAGTGGCTTGAGGCTCAACATTAGTGTCTCTAGGGCTGGTGATCTGGCTGGGATTGGCATAAGACTGGTCCTCATGCCAATCAATTTGCGGAGTCTCCGTAGGCTGACCCGGCTCACTCTAGAGGAAGTGGATCTGTCAGGTGGGAGGAGCAGGTAAAGATCTCCGAGCAGGTTGACAAGTCGAAGAAGCGTGAGACTGCTGGTACTGAAGCTGCAGGTCCATCAACTTCTTCGTCAGATCGCTCAACTGCTGAGGAAGTAATGAGAGTTTCTCCAACTCTTGCAGCAGTTGCAGGTCCTGAGCTTGCTTCTGAATCACATCTACCAATGTTAATTTCTCGCTAATGTATCCCATGTTGGTATTGGATTCAGAATCCAAAATGTTCACCATCTTTTGGTGCTCTCAGTGGTGTGGTGGCTCCAGGGACTTCTGGAATGCCCAAGCAGAGTCGACGACTCTTGAGTTCTCTGCCATCCCCTCAAAGATGGACCAGACAGACTCGGCATCCCAATTCAGATAATTGTCACCCCATGCGGCTCTCACAAGGCCGTGGACATCTGGTTGGAGTCCTCCAAAGTAATTCTGCACTAGAACCTTCAATGGTATCTCATGATGAGGGCATCTCTTGGTAATATCCATAAACCAATCCCACGCTTCGTGGAATGGTTCATTCAACAGCTGAGTGAAGTTGGAAATCTAGCTCCTCATCATGTTCGTCCATTCTAGAGGAAAGAATTTATGCAGGATCATGGATTTCAGGTCATCCCACGTTGATATCTCCCTCCCCAAATGACTGAGTCAGTAAAGCACCTTATCTGCTCAGGCGAAGGGAAAGGCTTTGAGGCGAACAACCTCCTGCTTAATACGAGGATAATTAGACATATCGCAAATCATCTCAAAATATTGCAGAAAGGTAAATGGCTCCTCTATGGCATTCCCGTAAAACTTGGGAAGCAATGAAATAAAGGACGGGCGTAACTCGTATGGCCTTTGATTCGGTGGTAACCGAATCCAGTTGTAGCGTCCTGGCACCAAGGTCATACTCATCTCTGAGTGTCGTGGGAACCACGACAAGCGGTGATGGATTCACAGCTCATGCTCTAAGCACAGCAATCTCGTCTCACAGCTCGTTATAGACTATAAACTGATCTCAGATCTGTAGATTCATCTGTTGTAATGTCCCTAGAATCCCCATCGTGATGTCTGCGGTTGGATCTGGTCTTCCATCAGTGTGTTGTTCTCCAGTCTGTCGGTCCTCTGCTACTCTATCCTCGACTAGTCCCCTCCCGCGATCCATATCCTTTGAATCTTCTAAGAAGGAAAAAGTCTCGTAAGAACTCAGTGAAAATTGTACAGAAGAAAGATAGGATGATTTGAGGCGGGGGTTTGCATCAAAAGATGGTATGGGAGGTGAAGGAGTCTGGGTCTGACTCTCCTCGAGATTAGATGGGTCCGACTTGGGAAGAGAGTCATCCCGAGTCTATGAAGACGTACGAGGGACGGTGGATCGTAGAGAGCTCACGGAGTCTAAGCGGAAAAGCCATCGAGTCATCATCTTCGATATCATGAGAAGAATCGGGAGAGCACGATGTCAAATCAAGAGATTGGAAGTAAAGGCATATAAGACGTGGTAACGCACACCTCTCAAGCAAACACAAAACAACCCTGGATTCACCAACACAACCCGATGATGACCA
Organism: Ottelia alismoides; assembly: GCA_037367405.1. NCBI lineage: Eukaryota > Viridiplantae > Streptophyta > Magnoliopsida > Alismatales > Hydrocharitaceae > Ottelia > Ottelia alismoides. The sequence continues at coordinate 659,465 of JAZKJV010011547.1, forward strand.
TAAAACTTCGATCTTTTATCTTGTCAGTTTTAGGGTTATGTTAGCAGACAAATATTTTCACAAATTATTGTGAGCTGATAGGTGCCCGAAGTTTCCTCGAAACATTGTCCCGAGTCCTTAAAGAAAACCGCTTATTCTCAGCCATTATGGGAGTAAGTACGATCCGTTTCCGGCTACCCCTGTTACTTGAGGACCATGCTACCGTGGTGTCTTGTAAACCTCCCACTCTGTTAAGTAAACTCGGACCGTTGCCGGCTACCCGAGAGTAACCATTGAAGAATAGTGATTAGGTGTATGGACTAAGTAGTATTCCAAAGGAAACATGGACTTTGGTTCTAACCTTAAGTGTCATCCCTCACTCACAATGTCTGGAAAATGTACCTGCAATCCATGTGTGGGTGTTGCTCTCCCAAATCAAATGATCTTTATGTTCGTTTTTAGGTCAAGTAGCTAAACAACCTGATTTTATTTTTGGTGATCTCTTTTTTTGGATTTTTTTCAAACAAAATGTCTAACGATTTTTTTCCTTTTTATTTATCCTAGAAAAGCATGCACCTAGGTCGTGAGTCCTAGAATAAACTATGAACACATAAGCAGAGAGGAAAAATAATCGAAAAAAACTCCTAAACAACCACCTAGCCTCGTAAAAAGCCGTGGAAAAACCACCGATGTGAAGGAAAACCACGGTGGGTGCCCTTCTCCCCTGACTGCATGGCACTTGGTGAAACAGACCCCGGGAAAAGGGAGGAGAGGTACAAGTCGGGATGCCTGTACGGGGCCCCTTCTAAGAAAACAGAAAAACGGGCAAGTGCCCTTATTTTTAAAAAAATATACAAATAAAAGAAAAACCCTATCTAATTTCACCCTCTACAACCGACCCGTGAGAGAAGAGGTTGGTCTATGCACTTTCAACTATGTCGGCTTTTGAAGAAGCCGACAAATCCTGTATGCTCCACAAAAGTTAGTTAGAAAAATAAACAAAATGCTGTAAAACAATAATCACAAACAAAAACTGAAAGAAATCAATGAAACATAAAAAGCCATAAAAACAGAAGAGAATTGGTAAAAGCCATAAAACAATATTAGACAAAAATTGAAAAAAGAATCAGAAAATTGTAAAACCAAGAAAGTTAGAAAATATCAAAATTAGGTCAAAAATCGAGGTAAAGCTAACGCCTCCCTAGCAACGACGCCATTTTGATAAACCGAAATCTGACATGCAGTTAATTAAGGAAGGGAGTTGTCAGTTGTAGAAAGAACCACAGAGATCGGATTTCGATCGATCAAACAAAAATCAATAAAATAGGAGAGTGGGAGAAAATGAGAATAAGCAACTTCTCTCTCCTATTTTATCTACACTTTAATATTTATCCAAGTAAGTGTTCTTGGGTCGAACTTGAGGAGGCGGAATAACCTTACGCTAATTTTTGATGAAGAAAGAAATCTCGAGAAATTTCACTATCTTCTTGATTTTACAACAAACTCTAGAAATCACTCAAAAATTACACGAACTTACAAAAATCAAAGCGATGAAAATACTCGATAAAAATCCATGAAAACAGCTAGAAATTTCACTAAGGTAGTTGTGTAAATACCTTAGAAAATTCAAGGAAAAATACAACAAAATAAAGGTCCAAAACACCTCTACAACACAAGGGTATAAATGCAAAGAAAATATTCTTATCATGTTACAAAAAGGTCCCTAGAAGGGACTGAAATGCAAAGAAAACTGAAATTATTACATTTAGGTCCCTGAATAGGGATATAAATGTAATTCTAGAAATTTGTTGGAGCGAGAATAAATTTCTAAAACTTTAGTAGGTTTATTATACAAAATTTCCACCCCTTCGTTTTAAGTAGCTAAGATTAGACAGTGAGACGCGATCTAGACCACTCGTTCCTGCCACATGTTAGCAAACTATGCTTCATCGTTGTTCTTCTTGTTCTTCCTCTTCTTGTGCAGGTGTCGATGGTGCTTCCTTCCCTGATTTTTCTCTGACGAACGACGACGTTCGTGGGCCTCTGGCAGGGCCAGAGGGGTGACTCCTTCACCCCTCGAGCTCGCCTGTGATGGGCTGGCTTCAAGGTCGACAGAGGTGGCTGGAATAGCACGATGAGTGGCGAAGTTGAGTCACTTTTATAGATGAATCTGATGGATATTTGATAAGAATCTACGGTGGACGTGGATCTAGTTAGTTAAGAATAGAGAATCAATGGATTAGATCGAAGAATTAGGTTAGGAGATGGTGGAAAGAATTAAATGAAGGTCGGCTAGTGATAACAGAAGCAACTGCTTCTTGTTAGAGAAGAAGCTCCCAAGTGCTGACACGTGTCAGCACCTGGTTGGCCAAGATCAATAAATCCCTTAATAATTATAGAATAAATAGTAAATTATGTTATTTTAAATAAGTAGAAAAACGAAAAGTGTAAATGATTAATTTATCTAAATTATGGAATAATTATTTTTAATAATTTATAATTATTTTATGAAATCAAAAATAGTATATTAATAAATAAGTATAAATAATACTTAATAAATAGGTTTTGGATTTTTTTAATTTAATAAATTACTAAATAAAATATCTTTTTTATATTTTATTAATTATTATGTTAATAAATAAAGTATGTAAGAATTTTTATATATTTTAATAAGTATTTTAATGAATATATATATATATAAATGATGTAGTTCAAATTTACCTATAAATTAGGTTTTTTTATTTATCTAAACTAATAAATAAGCTCCAAAAATTATGAAATAAATTAGAGTTAAAATACAAGATCAAAAAAATAATTAGAAATTGTAAAATTATAAAATCAATAAAAATAATTATGTTCTAAATAAAGTAAATAGCCCAGAAACCCAATTGTGGTTAGGTCCCAAAATCAACATTTTGCAAACAGACTTCGACTTTAGTGAAATCACCTTCATTAATTAAAAAATATTATTTTATGAACTTTAAAGGTTAGTAGAGTGAAATTGGAGTTCGTACAAGAAAGATATGATGTTTGGAAGTTGGGATTTTGACAATTTACAAGTTGGATTTCTTGGTGTATATATATACAAGGTAATATTTTTAACTTATTTTTAATATTTTTCTATACATTTTTAGAAATAGATAGGAAAAGAGTTTGGTGAAAAATATATTAATTTGAATTAATTAAAATTGTTTGAAGTTTTGGCATTTATTTGATAAATAATGAAGAATGTGTGGAGTGTGAAATTAATTATTTTTATTTGTTTTCTTCTTATCTCCCCCTACTTATTTATTTATCAACCAATCCATGCTGACTTGTTCTCGGGGATTAGGTTATAAATATACCTTTCAACTATATATATTTTTACAATTCATATTGTACATATATACAAATCTACAACTTGCCTTTATTTTTATTTTCTTTATTTTTTTATCATTTTATTTATTTGCATGATTTTAATGCATAAAAGTGCATTTTTATTCATGAATAGGATTTTGTTAAAAAGTGAAAATTAATTGATATTCACATGTATTTGTTAAGGGTTTTAAGATAAAATGCAGACAGAATGTTAATGAATCATGGATTCATTAACTGCCCCCTTTATCGGACGGTAGCTGCTTCGCGTGAAGAACAAGGAAGAAGGTGGCCTTCCCCGGACTTTGCACCATAATTCCTCCTTCCAACGACGACTTCTGATAGATCTCTTTGGCTTTACACCTCTGGCAAATCATCCATGTCGATCGAGATACTCCAGAAGATTCAGGACCCGACGATGGGGTCCTAGCATATCGGGGACAAAGAAGCATATGAGGACCCTCGTCCAGGTGAGATTGAGCTCCATAAGGAGTCCTTACGCCTTGACACCTGCAAGAAAACGGTCTTTGGCTCGATCTAACTTTCTTCGACCAGGGGTAAAGTTGAAATGCATGAAATATGAGGTGAGCGGAGAGGATCCGATGGAAGGCAATGGAGGATCCTTGATTCACCGATCCTAGCTGGATCAGAGGGTCTCAAAGTGTGATTCAGATGGAGAAAGCATAGGGGAAAGAACTGGATGTGACGAGGGGGTCAGAAACCGATCGTGCCACAGTGAAATCATGCAAGAGCTCGAGAGCTTCGGTGAGGGATTCCTAGCTAATCTATGCTACTAAAGAAATTAAAGATAGAAATAAAAGGCATAAAAAAAACTACAAGCTCCAGATACCTAAAAAGATTAAAATACGCAACTCATACCTGAGGATTTCTTAGGGAGCAGAGGTTGTCGAAGAGCCGTCGTGGATCGCTCTGCCTCACCCGAGAAGCACTCCCAAGGCTCGGGGATGCTCCTGCTGTCACCAGGAACACGCTCACACTCACGATGGTGGTCTTCCAAGCCAGAAGAAGGATAAAAAAGCGAGGAGGCAGAGGAACTTATTTATAGACAAAGCTAAGGACCCTTATTTACCGGTGATTAGGGATGACTCAAAGATATGTACAAGAGATTTAGGGCTTTGGTGTGGATCAATGATGTTTGAGGGTAATATTTGCATGATTAATGGATGAAAAGGATGGATGAGAAGCCTAGGAAAAAGGACAGAAATCGTGGGAGTCAGAGGCGCTAGGGGCATTGACCGGGGGTCAACAATCCCTGGGCCCTGATTAGTCCGTGCGGACCACTACAAGACAAAATAGGATGTATTATTCGAAATTAATTAATTAATTATAGTAAATGATTTTATTACTTTTTTATTATAAATAAAAATTTTTATTACTTTCCATAGTATTTTAATATGATTTTTATTTATTTTTTTGTGTTATTTTTTTAAAATTAATTTCTAGGGGTGTATTTATAGGTATATTCATCTATGTTTTGATTATTTTAATTTTATTTTGTATTTTTATTTTATTATTTTATTATCTTATTTTATATATTTACAACTTATTTTAAGGTGTAAAAATAAATAAATATATATATATTATATTTTTATGATATTATTTGCATACTTAAATAAATAGGGGTATAAATTATATATGCAAAGTACAAGCATTTTATCTAGGTATTTTTGTACATTATATTATTTTTAATGATTTATTTGTGGTTTTATTTTGGCTTTAATATGTACATATGTTATAAATATATTTACAAAATGGTAACAATATAAATTTGTAAAATAATAAAAATAAATAAAATGAATATTTTATTCGAGTATATAGTACAATAGGGGCCCAAAATCTATTTTTCACATATTAAATCCAAAAAATATGAAACCATATTCATTAAATATCTTATTAAAAGTTATATACAATTAAAGGTGTTTTTGATATATTTTTACTCTTTATTTGAGATATATGGGTCTGGGAAGTTCATATTTTACTTTTTATTCTATGTATAAAAGTACATTGTATATTATTTTTACATAAAATCAATTTTATAATTTTCTATATATTATTATCTACAACTTTTATGTACAAAGTTTCTTTATTGGAGGAGTACAAAGTGGAAAATATAATAGGTCCCAAAAAATGAACAAATGATGAATGAACAAACAAGATTTTTATTGTATTATTGGCCCTTATCTCCCCCTACTTTATTCCTTGTCAACCTAGTCATCAAGATGCCTAGGTCTAGGGGTTTAGGGTCATAAAATACCTTTAGTCTTTTATTCTTTTTCTTTTCTTTTCGTTATTCTATAATTTTAGTATTTAAAAACCTTGTTTTATATACAATAATTGGGACAAATAATGAATGTTAATATGTATAGAATAATACTATTTACATGCATTAGCTAGAGTTTTTAAGGCTAAAATGATTAAATAATGGTGATGAAATGGAGATTCACCGCCCCCTATACTTGCCTTTGCTAGTCCCTAGCAAACACTTACACAGAAAAAATAAAATTGAAGAAAAGAAAAGGAAATAAAGTGGATTAAATTCAATCTTCAAACTTATCTTCACAAAATCAAAGTTTGGAGCCTAAGTTGGACCTTTGGAATTTTAGTGAAGTTGGAACCTTATTGGAAATCAGATTTGAAACACAACAACCTTTGAGACTCCCAAAACTCTGCTCAAGTCTCCTCAAGAGCCATGTCAGAATACTACAACTCATACGCAAATCCTTTTGACTATGAATTTTATTTGTACCATGTATGTGATGGTAGCTCCCGTCAACTGAAATGACCAAGAGACCGACTTCTCCAGCATGACAACCCAATGATTCCCTAATCTAGCAACTCTTTCCTCGAGGAGCGGGGTATTCCCTTCTAAGTACAAGTGCAACCGGCTTAAGAAGAGGATGTGAAGAGAAGAATGGGCGGTAGCCAGTGTAGCTGCCTATCCTAGGATGGTTGACCAGTGTAGCCAAGTCATCCTGCTTCATGCTCGTATTATATGACTTTGAATCTCAAGCTTGGTTATTGACTGCACAAATATATACACTCCGGTAGGCATTTATTTTCAATCTGGCATGTCCACTATTTTGGAGTTTTTTCTCTCTTTTTTTCGAAATAATATATACAACAGCATTTACATAAGGATTTTTTCCTCTTGATCCAGTAAACTATACCTCTTTTGAAGCATTATTGCAACCCACACTCTCATGTCTTTAGACGTCGATGCCACTAGACGGGTTGGGGTGCACTTCCCTCCCTAGATGTGGACAAATATTTCCACTTGTGTGCGTCTCATACCGATAAATCCAATCCCCTCACCACTCCAACTAAGTTGAGCTATGTGAAAGGTGCAAGCATCCAAGATAGGTCATTATCAACAAGAGTCATGTGTGTGCTCTGAAATACTCTACATAGGTTGTCAAGAACCCATTGAATCAAGTCTCACGATTCTCAAAGAATCAAGTCAACTAGACCTAAAGTACCTCAATTCCAGTTTCCGTAAGGTTCCTATGATTTGGTAGATTTAAGGTCTAACCAAGCTACAATATACAGATTTTACTTAAACTCGTTCAATTATCAAACTCAGTCTGAAAATGTGAATGCTATGAAAATGTTATGTACAATTCAGAAAAAGATTTTTGTGATGTAATTTTCAAAATTTTGAACTTTTTATGGATTTTTGAAAAAGATTTTGCAAATTTTTTGGTATTTTTGGTTTTACAAATGTTTTTGGAATTTTTCAAAACAAAAGATTTTTGGAATAAAACTTGGTACTAATATTTACACGGGAGTGCATCTTATATTTAGTAGAGTTGGGTTTTTAAGAATTTAAAATGGTAATGTTAGTTAATTTTATGGATTTATTTATACAAAGAATTTTGGTGTGATGTATATATCCTCAAACTTATTTGAAAATGACTTTACAAACAATTTTGAAAACTGTAGTTCCAAAAAAAATTTGCAAATAATTTTTACAAACATTTATAAGCATTTGAAAATCATTTTGCAAAGGTTTTTTTCAAACAATATGGATGGATTTTTTAAATATTTTTGCAACCATCTTCAGAACCATTTGGAAATAGTTTTTCAAAACTTTTTAATTTCACACAAAGAAAAGAACTTTTTACAAGCAACATATTTTTACAAAGGTTGAAAATATTTTGAAAAATAGTTTTCAAACGATTTTCAAAAGATTTTCCAAACAGATTTTCAAACTATTTTTCAAAATTTTAAAAAATATTTTACCTGATTTATTAATATACACATCTTTTAATCAGATTGTATATGTTTCTATATGAATAGTGATTTATCCATACTTATTTTAGAAACTCGAAAGTACGAGATATGGCTAAATTATATATAGAGTACATACGACCCCCCTATACTTAGCTTGAGCTATGTCCTCATAGATCAGAGAGAAAAAGAGAAGGCATAACTCGTATTGAGTATAGAAAATGCCTAAAGAATGAATAAATGAGCGAGGAAATAAATGACAGGGAAGTCGAATGCCCTCCCCCTATACTTAGGATCAAATAATCCTAAGTATAGAAAATTGTACACAAGGCAGGGAGGGTCAAGGGTGGGAATAAACAAATCACAACTCTTACTGTCTCCCCCTATAGTTAGGGTAAGATGTCCCTAAGTAGAAAAGGAGATAGTGGAGGGGATCAAATAATGAACAAACTCGGGGTGCACACCCCCATGTACTTAGTACAAAGTACATCCTAAGTATAGAAGCCAAAAAAAGGGGGTGACACACACACAATTCCTTTTAGGTAATGAAAACTGAGAACGGAAAGAAGAAAAGAAGACAATGTGAAAGTTTAAAGGAAGAGTTTTTGAGTGACATTATCTGAATCTTGTGATGCTGCTACTATTGTGGATGTTCCTTCAGTACATAGTACTTGGATAGAGTCAACAACTGCCAGGAAAGTGCCATGCTTGAGGTAGGGCTTCAGTAGCTGAACACTGATGACAAATGGTTGTGCGTCAAGAGACAATTCTGATATCACAATACTTACGTTGTCAAGCACTTCTTGAACTCTGAATGGACATGTCCATTTGCTCTTTCATTTGCCAAGGAAGATCTTCAACTTTGCATCAAATAACCACACTTTCTGTCCAGTCTTGAAGGTCTTTCGCCTGATGTGCTGGTCATGCCAATGTTTTACCTTCTCCTTATACATCAATGTGTTATCGTAGGCATGGTCTCGGAATTCCAGGAGCCTGTTCAGATCCTCTTTTTGTTTCTGACCACCTTGTTGTGAGTCCAAATTACAAATGTTGACTACCCACAATGATTTATGAATCAATTTGACTAGCAGATGGCATGGCATTCCATATACAAGACGGTATGGAGACATGCCCAGTAGAGACTTGTAAGCAGTTCCGTATGCCCAAAGGACTGAGTCCAAGAGTTGGGACCATTTTTTCCTATCCATCTTGACAAGATTTTGGAGGATCATCTTGATTTATCTATTTGATAATTCAACCATGCTGTTGGTCTGAGGATGGTAAGGACATACAACTCGATGGTCGATGTTGTATTTCGTCATTAATCTTGACCTCTCTGTTGATGAAGTGACTTCCCCCGTCTAATATCAATATCTTCAGAATATCGAACCACGAGATGATGTTCTCTTTCAGAAAGCAATAAAATGGTTGGTTGTCAGCTGATCGAGCGGATATAGCTTCAACCCAGTGACTCACATAATCGACGGTGAGAAGGATGTGCTGGCACCGCTAGATATTAGGGAAGAGTCCCATGAAATCGATGCCCCAAGCATCAAATACATCTGTTATCTAAATGATCTTCATGGGTGTAAAAATATTTTGCTGTAAGGGTACCTTTCAGTCTCTGACAGTCAGTGTAGTGCTTGACATATTTTGCAGCATCCTTAAATAATGTAGGCCACTAGAGAACACACTGAAATACTTTTGCTTCCATTCTATCTCCAGAGTTGTGTCCACCAGATTCGAGCGAATGACAATGCTCGAGGACACTATGTTTCTCCTCCTGAGGATACACTTGTGCCAAATACAATCCGCTCCTTCCCTGAATAAGAGAGAATCTTCCCAATAATAGAAATTTATAGTTAACGAGAATTTGTCCTTCTGGATCTTCGTCCAATCTCATGGAACTACACACGAGATGAGGTAGTTTACAATATCGGTATACCAAGAGAGTGAATCCACCGCCAGAATTGAATCGTTAGGAAAGGTGTCTGTGATGGGTGAACTACTTAGTTGAGGCTCTTGCTGCTCAATTCTGGAGAGGTGATCTGGTACCACATTCTGAACTCCAGGCTTGTCATTGATCTCCAAATCAAACTCCTATAGGAGAAGGATCCATCTGATCAAACTAGGCTTCACATCCTTCTTCTACTGTAAATATCTTATAGCATAGTGGTCAGTGTAGATTGCAACTTTAGATCCAAGAAAATTGGATCTGAACATGGCGAATACACATCCAGCAATTCCTTCTCTGTCATAGTGTAATTTCTTTAAGCGTCATCTAGGGTTTTGTTGTCATAGTGAATGGCGTAGGGTGCCTTGTCTTTCCTCTGTCCTAGAATAGCCTCAACTGCAAAGTCCAATGCATCCGTCATGTTCTTAAAAGGAAGAGACCAATCTGGCGGTTGTAGAATTGGAACTTGAGTGATTCGCTCCTTCAACTTATTAAATGAGAGGAGAACTTGCAGATCAACATTGAACTCAGTTTCCTTGCACAGCAATTCAACAAGAGCTCGGGTGATGCGGTTGAAATCACAAATGAATTTTCTATAGAATCCCACATGCCCTAGAAACGACCTCACATTTTTAATTGTCTGAGGTGACTCTAGATTGCGAACTACATCCACCTTTGCCAAGTCGACCTCCATGCCACGTTTGGAAACGACATGACCCAGTAGAATCTCCTCTGTGACCATGAAGTGGCTCTTTTCCCATGACAAAACCAGATTGACTTCACAACATTTTTTAAGTACTCTGTCCAGGTGCTCAAGACAAGAATCGAAGTTGTCACTGTAGATGCAGAAATCGACCATAAACACCTCAAGAAACTGGCTATCATCTCAACAAAAACTACAATCATGCATCTCTGGAATTTTACTGGTGTATTGCACAGTCCAAAGGGCATTCTTCTGAAAGCATAGGTGTCGAACGAGCAAATGAAGGTAGTTTTCTCTTGATCCTCGGGGGTGATTGCCACTAGGCTATACCCGGTGTACCCATCCAGAAAGCAGAAGAACTCCTTGCCGGCTAGTCTTTCCAATACATGATCAATGAATGGCAAGGGGAAGTGGTCCTTCTTTGTTCTTGCATTAAAACGATGGTAGTCGACACACACACGCCAGGATGTTGGTACCTGAGTAGAGATCTCCTCTCCTCTGTCATTTGTAACCACAATGAGCCTTGATTTTTTTGGAAAAACATGCAGAAGGCTCACCCGTTTTGAATTGGAAATTGGGTAAATGAAGCATGTGCCACACCATTTTCTAATTTCTTTCATGAAGACGTCCCATAAATTTGAGTTCAGTCTTCATTGAAACTCTCGAGACGGCTTGGTATCTTCTTCCAAATAAATGTGGTGTGAGCATAGAGCAGGATTTATCCTGCGGAGGTCTGAGACATGTTAACCAAATGCCTTGCGGTTTTTATCTAGAAGCTCGAGAAGTTGAGATTCTTGATCCACGGTCAGCCTTATGCTGATGATGACCGGATACATGTTTTCTTCACCTGCAAGGAAAGCATACTTAAGGCCTACCGAAAGTGACTTTAAGTCATGTTCTGACCTGGCGTGCTTCTCGGTCACTTTGGAAACCATGATGGTCGGGGGATGATCTGCCATCATCTAATAGGTAGTGTTGCTCGCCTCAGTGATTTGTTGCTCAATTGACAATGTGTCGAGCAGATCTGCAAAGAATTCATTGTGCTTGGGCTGGAATGAATCATCCATGTTAAAGAAATGCATCATCGACTTTGATTATGTCTCCCAGGTACCATCGGAGCATTTGTCGACTGTGCTTTCCCAGTCCTCCTCGGGAGCGAGGATTTCTAGGGTCAAATTGTCTTTCAAAGATAGGTGTGTGACTTTTATTTCTGCAATATATTCTTTAATTGCTAGAGCAGAACGTGATCTTTCCATGCATGTAGTCAACTACAGCCTCCGCAGTACACAGAAATGGTCGTCCAAGGATAATGGGGCTCTGGAGTAAGGGTGCAGGAGAGTCCATATCAAGGACCACAAAATCGACGGGAAACTGCATATTATGCACCTTTACCACAACATCTTCCAACAAACCTCAGGGTCTTTTGACATATTGATCTGCGAACTACAGGATCATGTGTGTTTTCTTCAATGGACCTAGCCCGAATTCTTGCAGTAATGAAGAGGGCAAAAGGTTGATGGAAGAACTGTTGTCAAGGAGAGTCCGCTCAAAGACTTGGTCAAATATCTCGCACCTGATCAAAGGTGCTCCTTTGTCTATCTTCTTTGAGGGAGATTATTGATGGCTGCGATTGTGGCCATGGTGAGGACATGCTTCTCCACCTGCCGACGTTTGTTGTTGTGTGTTGATCGATGCTTGTTTATACATGCCTCCTTCAAGCCTTTCTTAACAGTAGTCATGTATTCTATGGCTTTTATCAATGGTAGATCAACAGCCAAATTTTGGAGAATATCCACAACTCCTGGATCAAATGATGCACTTTTTCTTTTTGCATTTTTTTTGGCTTTTTCTATTGCATCAAGAAAGGAATTTTTACAGAACTGAAATCAAAAGCATTGTTCTTATTTACAACAAAATTCTTGTTCATAATATTCTATATGTCCATCTCACAAAAAGAAATGCAAGCTAGAGAAGAGGATTCTGCTACTGGTGGACAAGCAAGAGGTGTTGTCTCTACTCCGTCGGATGGCGTATCTTCACATCGACTACGAACATCTTTTTGGTATTTTTGAATTTTTTGATTTTTTTGTTGTTTTTGTTGGTGGCAGTGGAGATGGATGGCAACTGGCATGGTTCCTCCTTCTTCTTCTACCTCACCCAAACTAGTAGCCGGCACGACTAATGCAAAAGATGATGATTTACCTGTTAAAGCTTTATTCTTCTCTTGGTTTGCAATAGATAGAGGTAAAGTCCTACCACTCCTGAGAGTAACATCATTAGATGAAACGAAATCATTGCTATCTGACTCGACAGGCACAGACAGGACATCACATTCTACTTGCTCTTTTCGTTTGAAATTATTAGGGTTTTTTTCGACCAGCGTCAGAATGGGAGTTTTGGTGGCGGTCAGGTCATCAAGCTTCTTCATCATTTCTGCTAGACCCTTCACAAGTTGGGCCAAGCAATCCAAAGTTGGGTTCACTAGAGTCACCTCAGAAGTTTCAGCGTGTAGACCACATTGTTGTTGACTGTTGGGAGGCTAAGGCCGGGGTGGCTGATAGTGTTGTGGAGGAACGGGAAGCTGATATTGTTGATACAGAGGAGGGGGATACTATTGCCGACCAGTCGTGTATGGATGATACGGCTGTTGATAGTGGTACTGCGGTTGGGGTTGAAAGGATTGTCTCCAGTTACTTTGATACAACAGAGACTGGTGATTCTGAAACTGGGGTTGAGGTTGGAAGAACTGTCCAAAATGACCACCCTGAGGTTGGTGGTAAGGCCAACTAGCCTATGGATGACCCTGGTGTTTCCCCATAGAACATGTCAGTTGCACATCATTGCTCCATACACCGTTAACTTCCTGAATCAGTGGTGGAGGTGGAAATGCTGGATCTGAAGGATGAAGGAAGTCTGGCTGGTAAACCACCATATGTTGTTGCGGTGGGCCCTGCTCGGGTTCCTGCACGTAGTATACCTGTTGGATGGCCAGTGGCTGCTGACTCGGCTAATGCTGATGTGGAGGTGATGTCTCGTCTTTCTTGTCAACATGCATCTCTGAAGATGGTGTCGCCGACTACACGACATTAATGGTCCTCACCAGCAGCTGCAATTTCTTAGTGATCTGGTCTAGCTTATCCAAGTTCTGAGTCATTTGTTCGATCACAACGAGCTTCTTGAGATTCTATGACTACTTCTCGATGATGTCAACCTTTGAAAGATGGCCCCCGATGATACTGAGGTTGGAACTATCATCTTTCTCAGCTTCACGAGCTGCTATCATATGAAATGACTTTTAGAGGATCTAGGGTTGTCTTCAATAAGCTCATGATGAAGATAGGGCGGCCTCTCTTTCGACCATCTCTTCGAAAATTTGCCACACCAAATATTCATCCTTGTTGAAATGAGATCCTCCACATGCAGCATCTACTAGCCTTTGGCTCTCTACATTCAGGACCCCCAAAAAAATCTTGGACCAGGCTGGTCTTTGGTATCTCATGATGGGACATTTCTCCTGCAGGTCCATGAATCCCTCCCATGCTTCATGAATGGTTCCGTGGGAGTCTGATGAATCTACGTTTCATCATCTTTATTCTATCATTTTGGCCTTAAAAACCCTAGTAAATGCGTGTAAATAAGCTTAATTTAGGGATTTTATCATTCATGTAAGTATTGTATAATGTACGGTTTTTAAAGCCAAAATAATAGAATAAAGAAAAGAAAAGAAAAAGAATAAAATAATGCAAATATTTATGACTCGAAACCCCGAGACCTAGGCATCTCGATGACTAGGTTGATAAGGAATAAAGTAGGGGGAGATAAGGGCCAAAACACCAATAAAAATCCCTTTTATTTAATTCATTCTTTATTCATTTTGGGACCTATTTTTAGTTCCACTTTTTATACTTCAAATAAAGAAACTTTGTACATAAAAGTTGTAGAAAATTAAATAAGTAAAATTTTATTTCATACAAAAATAATGTACAGATAAAATGTTATGCTCTGAATAAGTTTCCAAAATCCCAACTTCCCATACCTGTATCTCTCAAATAAAAACTCGAAATGTATCAAAATCACCTTTAATTGTATATAATTTTTAATAAGCTATTTAGTGAAGGTGGTTTCATATTTTTTGAAGCTATGGTTTGAAAGTTAGATTTTGGACTCTTATTGTATACTTGTATTGATTAAAATATTCATTTTTATTTATTATTCATTATTTTTATAATTATATGTTTTTGTAATTTTGTAAATATTATTTATAATATATGTACATAATAAAATAGGAATAAAATACTAAATAAAACATAAAAAAATACTTGTATAAAATACATAGGTATAATACCAATAAATATACCTATAAAGAATATACTTCTATTTATTTAATTGTATAAAATACATCAAAAAATAAAATAAAAATATATTTAAGTTTATAAAAATAAGTCATAAATTTATAAAATCATAAACAAAATTAATAAAATTAAAAATATAAAATAAAAAATAAAACATTAAAATATATAGATAAATATACCTATATAACTCATAAAAGGTAGCTTGTAATTTTAAACCTCTAACAAATAAATAAAAATCATAATAAATTACTTTATAAATAATAAACATTTTTTATTTTATAAGGTTAATTTAATAAAATCATTTCTTATTTTTAATTTATTTTACAATACTTTTCCCAGACTTTTTCCTAGTTGGTCCACGTGGACCAACTAGGTGGCGGTAGATATTGACCTTTGGTCAACTCTCTATCCAACGTATGACATGTGTCAGAAATGGGTTTTGACCCAACTTCGTGATTTTTTCGAGGTGATTTCTTTCACTATCTCGTGTCGATTTCTTCTTGACTTTTGTTCACCATAGATCGAGGGTGCATACTAGTAGCTTGTATCGATCCTTGAATCACTGAGTCATTCGCCATGCCTCGTTCTTCTCGCCCTGTCACCCAACCTATTCAAAAACCACCCCTCCTCTTCCTTTGCGAATTGAACTGCTATTGACTCGTTTGAAGCCTCCTCGATCTTGCTCCGGACCGGTGGTGGCGACAACACGACCTCCAGCTGCCTGCGGAGGCCTTCGACGAATCGCAGGCATCGTTCCAACACCTTCGACGGGCCACCACCATCGTGGTCCCATCTCTGTCTTTTCGAGCCATCAAGGTACCATTTTCTTTATTTTTCTTGTGTTATTTTTATTCCCCGTAGTCGTAGGATTCAAACTCCCTCTTCCTTTTTGTGTTTCATCCGTTCGATCACCCCGCTAACCCCCTCACCAGAGCTTGCTCTAGCTAGCCTCCATCTTCCCGTTCTCCATCGTCTTTCTCCCACGAGTTGTCGCGGTAGTTTTCCCGCAACCCCCTTAACTTCTTTTTGCAGGTTCAAGCCTTCCTCGCGTGCCTGGAGTGTTTTTTTGCGCATCCACCCGCGCCACCTGGAGCTTCTTTGCTTCTCCTCCTCCGCGGGTGCACTCCGGCCGTCTTTAAAACCTTCGGATCACCCCGACCGAATGTGGGAACCTCTAGTGTGCTCGCAGACCTCCTCGCAGCTGCAGACCACGTCGGATAATGGAGCTCGCGTCGATTTCATCTCGTTAGGGCCATGTTCTTCATCTATTCTTGTTGATCCGCTCTGAGCTGTTGGATCCCCCTTGTTCTTCCAAAACATCCAACCGTTGTTGGATCGGGCACGCTAGGGGCATTCATCATCTGGAGATCTTCTAATCCTGGCCGTCCTAGCCGAAGCATCATCGGTTGTTAGTTGTGTGACATGTGGCATAAGTAGAGAACATCCACCGTTGGATCAAGCCTAGGCATGGGTAATTTACACTCAAGCCCTTGTTGATTTTGTATTTAATATTAGAACCTAAATATTTCATCTGCAGTTAAAGATTTTTTGTAATATTTACAGAACGTCCCCTCAACTTTCCTTATTTACAGTGGGGTCCCTGGCTACGTCACCTCATGTGACCTGTGCATGTGAGGCATGCCATTTTGTAGGGTAATCCTTGGGGTTTAGATTATTTCTTTTTGTCCCCTGGACTTTTGCATATTTACAAAACTACCCCTGCTAGGATTCATTTTCTTTTTGTTTTCACTATTTATTTCATGCATCTATAAATTCCTAAAAAAACCCAAAAATTACCCTAGCTTCCTGTTGCATTGCATTTCCATGTTATATTTTAATTTTGCATTTTTGCATCATTTTATTAGTTATAAAAAATAAAAAACAAGCATTTTTAGCCCTGTTTGCATTATAAAATCTTTAAAAATTATAAAACATATTGAAAAATTCCCAAAAAACTATATTTTGTGTATTTTATTGACTTTAATATTCAGACCAAAAACCACTAACAAATATAAATGAAAAATCAAAAATAGAAAACATTAAAAATCTTTATAAAAATATATAAAATCCATAAAAAAATCACAAAAATATAGTTTCTATTCTTGAATTTTATAAATTTTCTTGTTTTTAATTCAAAATTATTTTGGAGAATTTTGGTTACTGTTTGATATTTTTTATCTCCCATTTAATTTCAGATTTATATTTTATTCCCTATTTTGAGTATTTGTGACTTTAAAAATACAAAACAATTTGCAAAAATATAGAAAAATCATAAAAATATTAGAAAATTATAAAAATCACAAAAATATTTTATTTCTTGTATTTTAATTATTTTTACCTATTTATATATATAGTATATATCTCTTTCCCTTATTGTATATATATCTTATTAGAAGAAAAATAAAAAATAAAAATATAAAATATAAAAAGAAAATACAAAATCAGAAATAAAAATCAAAGTTATAAAAATATAAAATTAAAAATATAATTAAAAATATAAAATTAAAAACCCACAAAAAATAACACTTATAGGCAAATACATCACACTCACTTTTGAGAATTCATTTGCCCCGATCTACCTGCTTGCTCCCTGTGTTCGACCTCTACACTACTTGCACAATACACATCTTTTGTAGAGTTATAATAAATTTTAACTCCGCACCGCTTTTCATTGTTTGATCTCTGTTGTGGGTTCATTGTTGTTTTAATACAGATTTCATGCGAGGTCGACTCAATGACTGTTGATTCACCTTGTGAGTCAATACAACCTCCCGATTTTCGTGTTAAAAAGTGTCCTAGGAGAAGTTTCTAATCCTGGCTTGCATCTTGTTGAGTTGCTAGATAGGGTAGAACTTGTGGAGGAACACAGACTTAAGTTCCTCCCTGGTCATGTCTCCCCAAGTGATTGACCCAGTAAAGGGCCTTGTCTTGCAGGCTGACGCGGAACACCATTATCTCACCACATCCAAGGGAACATTGGTATAGTGGGTAGTTCGACAAATGCGCAAGAACTGCTGCAGATGAATGTATGGCTCCTTGTTAATGTTCCTGTGAAATGATGGCATGATAGCAAGAAACTAGGACTTGAGCTCGAAGTGAGCATGTACTGGTGGAATGAGGCTCCACTCGATCATTTGGCTATCTCTAGGATTGTATGTCTCCTTCAATGTAGGTTTCTGCCTCTCAGGTTCAAGTCCTTCTTCATCAGGGTCATCACAGGGTCTGTCTCCTCCTCGTCCTCTTGTTAGTCTGTTCCTAAGATCGTTCAGCTTATCCTGAAATGCGGTCTGAACAAGAGCTTACTCTATCAGTTGTTGCTTTATGGCTTGTATGGAGGCCATCAACTGAGCGTTGACTTCGTTTTGGTCAGGTCCATGACTTAGCTCCATCTGTGGAGGTTGTTGTCGCTCCCCTTTTCCCTGAGGTGCCATCTATGGGTCTAAATCAGAGGAGATGAATTCTGTGTTGGGATACAAGACTGAGGTTGGTTTCTATTTGAAATGTGAAAGACCCAATGAGACCACTTGAAATTGAATCCCAGCTGCCAAGATGAATATGAAATTAGGGTCAATCCCAGATTGTTGTGAATGGAGAAAAATATGTAGACTTAAATCGACTCCCATTCACACAACGGATGTGGGACAAGAGTGGTCCCGATTTATTGGGTGTTCAAAGAAGATGGATAGAAGTCGAGGTATCGGGAATTCGACCCGTAAGGTTCGGGTTGGGTTCTCGGGAATCGCCTCAAATTATTAATGATGTCGAGTCCATGGAATCGATGTGGGCGTCAACCGAATCCCGACTAAACCATCCATGGATCACCATTGTGGAGTAAGAAGATATCGATGTAGGAGGAAAGATATGGTGGTCAACAAGGAATAAAAAGGAGTGTAAAACAATAGAAAAGCTCGAACTAAGCAAGGGTCAAAAGGAAGATACATATGATAAACATTTACGCAAGTGCATGGAACTTGATCTTTGAACATTAATCTAGATCCATACAAACACAATACAAAATTACGTTCACAAACTCATACCTGAAGCTATGAAGGATCGGCTATTTATTATCTTTTCATTTTTAGATTTGTTATTTCAGGCATATCTTTTAACAAGTCGTTATCATGCTAACCCTATAGGAGAGAGTACTGCCAGAAAAGTATCTCATACTTGTCCTCCTCTTTTGTAACATGTAGTCTGCACTGTTTGAGGTCCTTGTAACCCTTCCTGGATCCCTACTCAATCAAAGAAATAGAGAGAGGAAGCCGATAGGAGAAACCACTACTTCAGTCCTCACTCACAACGAAATCATTCGTGAGCGTGCAAGGACCTACTCGGACGCAAAGTGATGAGACGGACACACCCATTAGGGTGTGGCCTAAGCTCAGTACTTCAGACCACGTCGATGTTCCACACAAGGCGAGATCACCATCGTTGATGAGGTCCTACTCGGTCACATACGATAGAAGCATCATACTTCGGAAATCAAGGTGATATATAAGGCAATTACAGAGTGGGTTTTTGACTCTAATCCGTAGTGGGTCGTGCCTTGCTCATGGGAGGGGTTTTGGTCCCCTCCTAGGATAATGAGGCTTTATGAACCAAAGACAATGATAGTACATTATAGATTTTAATTAAGGTTAAAGTTTATTTAGCAGTCACCTTGTTTTAATTTTTGGGTTTTCACTTTTTTGGATCTTTTTGCATACAAGAACCTAACGTTTTTGTAGATTTTCATTTAAGTCCTAGGTACTCAAAATTAGAGGGAGATAGCAAAAAAGCTGTGCAAGTCGATACGATAATGGAAATCTCATCATTGAGTCTAATGATGCATGTTAAGTTAGAAGACTTATAGTGCTTCCCAGCTCTCTCCATGCGGTATGCAAGACATAATTTTTAAACGTATCTCCATGGCAGTGTGCAATCGACAAAATCACCCTAAATAGTAGCTGCTATTAATCGTGGAGAACCATCTGTTAATTATTAAGAAATGAGACCAAATGTCCGGTCTTCGATGCCACTCAGTACCCGCCACAATGGGTCATGCACGCATTTTACGCGGCCTCTCTCGGCACGGGGTCTCATGTCCAAATAACTAACATTTATTAATTTGACTAGAACTAAACGTAAGAGAATATAGGTACATGCATTCTTATTAGGGTTTGGACCTAATTACCGAGACAAGCAACCTATGTCTAGGGGCTTCTTGACAACAAAACAAAAAAAGAAGGCTGAAAACTCAAAACAACGGGAAACAAAATAAAAGAAGACGGTAAAACACGGAAAATTGCAAAGAGGCCCCCAGGGAATAGATACCCGGGCATTGGACCTCGTTGTGGAGAGTAGTGTCCAAGTTTTTAGTTATTACAAATTATAAATGAATGTCTCTCTCTCATTCATAAATAATAAATCTAAATAAATTCTATGCAAAATATTTTCTCCTTGCTTCATTTTTCACCTTTCCAGCTGGTCAGATGTGAACACCAGTCCCCACCAAGCTCGACCGCATCGGTCTCCTAGGAAGCCATCCTCGTGTAGCGAGCCCTCACAACAAATTCACAAGGAGATATATGTTCGCAAAGATTATCAAATAATATCATTAAAATGAATTATATACAAAGAATAAATGAATAAATATGTGCAAGCAAAAATAAGTCACTAATTAATTAATGAATAATTGAATAAGCAAATGAATGTACAAAATAAACCAAAAGATAGGTTTCACACATTGCTCCCCGGTAACAACACCATTTGATAATCGACATTTAGTTGAAGTCATGTCAATCCACAAGGCGGATCGATAGTCATTGAAGTGACCTCAAACTAAACCTCGTTTGATCAAAGATTAACCCACCATATAAGTCAAGCAGTAAATAGCAAAAAGTGGAGTTAACATTTTTCATTCTTGACAAAAAATTATAGCCAGTAAGCATGTAGAGATCAAACCACAGAGAGCAAAATTGGTAGCCTACGATTATTTTTAATCAATGTATATTATGTACAAACAGGTATACATATATACATTATTTGTGGGTCGTAAATTATATACATTTTTTAGGAATTTTGATTTATATATATATATATATATATCTTTTGTTTTTTATTTTATAATTTTTGTGTTTTCTTTTTATATATTTTTTGAAATTTCAAATTTCTTTTTCTTTTAAATATATAATAGAATATATAAGTCTATACATTCCATATAGAGTAATATAATTATAAATACTACTCTAAATAAATAAAATACTAGAAAAAGTTGATTTTTTCTCTTATATTTTTTAATGTTTTTGTGGTTTTTCTGGAATTTTTATTAATTTTTATATATTTTTAAAGTTAAAAAGATCCCAAATCAGGGATTAAATAATAGGTCGAGGTAGAAATGTAGATTAAAAATAGCAGTACACATGCAAAATTATTTAAATCAATTTTAATAGATAGATAATAATATAAAGAAAATTCAAAAATCCAAAAACATATTGTTGTATTTTGTATTGATTTTTAATATCTTTTGTTGGATGTTAGATCTTTTTAATTTTTAGTCTTTTTCTATTTTTAAGGATTTTTTATCTAGAGTTAAAACATGATAAAATAGTCAACATATATTTTTTTTGGAATTTTTTGAAACAGTTCTCTATTTTCTTGGTATGTTATAATACATACATGGACAAAACATGTTCATTTAAATTTTAATAAAAAGATAAAATGCTAAAATAAAAATGGAGCATAAAAATACATGTTAACAAGCATCTAAATCTATTTTTTTTCATAATTTTTAGAGCATATGTGTTATTTTTGATAAATGAAATTCAAGTACTAAAATACATGAACTCGGAAGGGCATATTTGCAAATAAAATAAAGTATAGGGACATATATGTAAATTTCCCATAGATATATAACTTATATTAAAAATTATTAGAGTAGATAAAAATACAAAAACCTGTAAGGGTGCTTTTGTAAATTTGCCACTTCAAGTGGGGCGACAGTGAGGTAACGTGGACCGACCTATGTACAATTTTCGATAAATACAAGGGCTTAAATGAAAAAAGTCCATATTCATTTACACTACATATTTTATTTACAGAATTAATAAATAAATGCAAAAATAGTGTGGGAATATGTGTAAATTACCCCCAATGCACGCGGAGACGGACGACCGGATGAGCTTCACTTATACATGTGGCGCGTTGCCATCTTGCAATACCTCTTCGCCGATAAACACTCAGGATCTAACCTTGGCTCTTCGTCAATGGTCGAGGGGAGCGAGGCGTGGACGGTTGAGATTAGAACTGGGGTCCCCTCTTCATCAGACGGTAGTTGCTTGGCACGAAGAACAGGAAAAAAGGTGGCCTTCCCCAGACTGCGCACTACGATTCCTCCTTCCACCGATGGTGTCTGATGGATTTCTTTGGATCTACACCTCCGAGGGACTTGTCCGCATCAATCGAGGTACTCTAGAATATCCAGGACCCAACGATGGTGTCTTGGCATGTTAGGGATGAAGAAGCACCTAGGGACCCTCGTCCAGGTGCGATTGAGCTCCAGAAGGAGTCCTTTCACCTTGGCACTTACACGAAAAGGGTCTCTGGCTCGAAGCAACTTGCTTCGACCAGGGTGAAGCTGAAATGCATGAAATATGAGGTAGGCAGAGAGGATCTGACGGAAGGCGGAGAGGATCCTCGATTCACCGATCTTGGCTAGATTAGGGGGTCTCGATGGATGGATCAGATGGAGAATGTGTAGGGGAAAGAAATGGATGCGACGAGGGGGTCAGAAACTGATCATGTCACAGTGAAATCATGTCGGAGCTTGAGAGCTCCGGTGAGGGAATCCTAGCTAATCTATGCTATTGCAGAAATTAAAGACAGAAATAAAAGGCGTAAATCAAAAAGTACAAGCTACGGCTACCTACAAAGATTAAAATACACAACTCATACCTGAGTCAGGGAGCAGAGGTGGCTAGAGAGCCGCTGTGGATCGCTTTGCCTCACTTGAGAAGCATGCCCATGGCTCGGGGATGCTCCTGTTGACACCAAGAACACACTCACATTAACGATGGTGGTCTTCCAGGCTCGGAGAAGGATAAAAAATGAGTGAGGAGGCTGGAGAACTTATTTATAGACAAAGCTAAGGACCCTTATGGACCGGTGCTTAGAGTTGAATCAAAGATATGTACAAGAGATTTAAGGCTTTTGCGTAGATCAATGATGTATGAGGGTGATCTTTGCATGATTAATCGACGAAAAGGATGGATGAGAAGCCCAAGAAAAAGGGTAGAAATCGCGAGACTCGGCAGGTCTGGCGGGAGTCAGAGGCGCTAGGGGCAGTTGATCGGGGCTCAACAATCCCAGGGCGCTGATTGGTCCATGCAGACCACTACAAGACAAAGTAGGATGTATTATTCGAAATTAATTAAATATAGTAAATGATTTTATTAGTTTCTATTATAAAATAAAAAAAATGTTTATTATTTTATGCAGTATTTTAATATGATTTTTATTTAGTTTTTTGGTTTTAGTTATTACAAGTTAATTTTTAGGGATGTATTTATAGGTATATTCATCTATGTTTTGGTTATTTTAATTTTTTGTATTTTTTATTTTATTATTTTATTCTCTTATTTTATATATTTACAACTTATTTTTAGTGTTTAAATATATTTTTATCTCATTTTTCTGATGTTATGTACACTTAAATAAATAAGAGTATAAATTATACAGGTATAAGTATAGGCATTTTATAAAGGTATTTTTGTACATTATTTTATTTAATGTTTAATTTGTAGTTTTTTTGTTTTAATATGTACACAAGTTATAAATAATATTTACAAAATGGTAAAAATATAAAATTGTAAAAATAATAAAGAATAAATAAAATGAATATTTTATTCGGGTATATAGTACAATACGGTCCAAAACCTATCTTTCACATATTAACTCCAAGAAATATGAAGCTACTTTATTAAATAGCTTATTAAAAGTTATATACAATTAAAGGTGATTTTGATATGTTTTAATCTATATTTGAGAGATATGGGTCTGGGAAGTTCAGATTTTGGCTTTTTATTTTGTGTATAAAAAGTACATAGTATATTATTTTTACATGAAATCATATTCGTAATTTTCTATATACTATTATCTACAACTTTCATGTACAAAGTTTCTTTATTGGAGGTGTAAAAAGTGGAAAATAAAATAGGTCTCAAATAATGAACAAATGATGAATGAATAAATGGGATTTTTATTGTGTTATTGGCCCTTATCTCCCTCTACTTTATTTCTTGTCGACCCACTCATCAAGATGCCTAGGTCTCAGGGTTTAGGGTCATAAAATACCTTTGGTCTTTTATTCTTTCTTTTCTTTTCTTTATTCTATAATTTTTTCAATTAAAAACCTTGTTTTATATACAATAATTGGGACAAATAATGAATGTTAATATGTACAGAATAATACTATTTTATGCATCAGCTAGGGTTTTTAAGGTCAAAATGATAGAATAAAGGTGATAAAATGGAGATTCATCCATCCTCCACCAAATTTCCGGTGGAGGGAATGAAGGAGGATGAAATAAAGCACATCAACAATTGCCTCACTTGTCAGGTGGTGAAGGTATAACATCGTCATCATCCAAGTTTTTAAAGACTCTTCTTATTCTTGTGAGATAATGGAAGAGGATTTCCATGGACTTTGTTACATCATTGTCGTGTACTACCTTCAAGATGATACGGATTTGGGCGATGATTATTCTGTTGACCAAGTCAGCGTATTTCATTTCGGTGAACATGGTATGTACACCAATTGAGCTTGTGATGAATCCACAATTCATCATCTCAATATATTGATCTTAGTAAAATCCTTGAGTAAAATCTCCGATAAATATCCATAAAATCAATAAATTAATAAAATAACTTTGTAAATAAAATACACTAATTATATATTATATTGTATAAAATAAATTAATAATAAAAAATCGTAAAATAAATGAGTTTTTCACCTTTGAATAGCCCAAACTTCATGTATTTTTAATAATTTCATTTCTACTCTTTTGTCACTATTATTTCTTTGACTTATTTATAAAAATGTATATAAAAATACCAAAATATAAAATAAATTTCACCTCAAATAGATACTCCTAGATCTTAAAGAGAAAAGGTTGTAAAGTCCACCATCCTGGTCGAATTCATGCTCCATATGAACTCCAAATTCACCAAAATCACTTTTAAAATTTAAGTTAGAAAATTATCTTTCCAATGAATTGGTTTCATTAAAATCAGAAACCATTTGCAAAATCTGGGTTTTGGGATCGAGGTGTAAATTGTATATATTGTAAATAATTTTTCTTTCTTCAATTTTTATTTTCTTTTTCTTAATTAATAAAAATCTAAAAAAATATTTTTGTGTTTTATTTTACTTCTGGTATTTTATTTTATTTTTTATTTTGTAAGTATTTTTATTTAAAAATAAAAAATTAAAATTAGAAAAGTATAAAGACATGTACATATTGTTTGTTTTATTTTGTAAATTTGCACTCTCTTTTCTCTTTGTTTTATTTTATTTTATAGTACCCAACTTTTAATTTCTTTTTATTTTATTTATTTTCCTTTTTGTACTCTAACTTCTCATTCTACCAGTAACTTCCATTCAACTCCACCATTTTTTTGAACTTCCATTCAACTCCACCATTCCACCATCTTTCTCACTCCCATTCTTCTTTTTATTCTTCTCTTCATCCTCATTTTTCCTAATCCACCATTCTTATAGAAAAATGAGAGAGCTCATCAACGTCGATCGGTGATAGCGTTCCACCATGATACGAAGCGACGACCTCCTTTCAGACGAGATCTGCGGTGACCACCGTCCTCGCATCACGAGTTTCCCATCAAGCTCGCATAGCTTATCTATTTTTTCGTCAATCGGATCGAGGCCACGACAGGAGTCCGGCATAGCTGCTCTGCCTTCTGGCAAAAATTCAGGTAAGTATTCTCTATCATTTTTCCTTGTTATATTATTTTGTCTGACATTTTTTCTCCTTGTTTCACCACACAATCATTTGTTCTACTCCGCCTCCATCATCTTCTTCGTCGTTTCCATTTACCACTTTCCCCCCTTTATATATATATTTGTTCCTAGTTTTGAAAAAAATTTAAAAAAAATCACAAAACACAACAAAATTCAAAAAAAATAAAAAAAAATAAAAAGCGGTTGCAGCGGCCTGGTCACCCCGCTTCCTCGACAACCGTCGTCGCTGCTCCCAGCCTCCAGCCACCATTGCCAGCGGTGGCCCTCCATGCACATCATCGCGCCTAGTCACCCCTACCTGGGACGAGTTGCGTTGCCCCATGGCTCTCCGCCAGGAGCCAATCACCATCCACCATCGCCTCCAACCTGCGGCCACCAATGCACCCACATGTGTCACCCTCCATCGCGTCATTGTTTGCCCCCTCGCCCGGTCGGCTCCCCATGCGGGTCGCATCAGTGCTCCTTCCCAAGCGGTCGTGCCCGTCGGTCCTCCTCGCCCGAAACCCACCTGTGAAGAAGATGGTCCCTTTTATTTATTTTATTATTTTATAAATATTGCAAGTTTTCCTGTTAAGTTTTTGTATTACAAACGAGTCCCTATGCATTTTCAGCTTGTTCATGTTTTATTTTTGTATTGCAATCATGACCCTATGTTCATGCTTTAATTTTGACATCTTTATTGCATAATTTATTTTAATGAAAAATGTCATATTGTTGAGAAATTAATTCTCTATCATCTAGATATTTATTTGGATTTTTGTGAGTTTTAGGTAATTAAGTAAAATTGGTCTAGTAAAAAATGCATATTTTACCCAATTTGTGGTCTTAAATTTATATCTAATTCAAGGTTTTTTCCAAAAATTCCTAAAAAAAATTACATGATGTCTTGAAATGTCCTTTGATTATTATCTAAATTCCATCCAAATTGGAGTTGTATTGCTCCTTATATAAACTGTAGAGTGATTTTAGTAAATGGTTTTTAATTAAATCCTCACACATTATTTTTGTGAAATTCCAACTCACTTGGATTGAATATTAAAATGCAATTTTGAGATAATTCACTCTCTAGATAAATTGACATTGTGGATTTATTAGGATTTAAATACTCACTATCACTCTGCTTTAATGAAAAATTCATAAAAATTCATATATTCCTAGAAAATTCCTTATATTATTATAACCTCTTCATCATGTTTAAGTTTAAAAAAAATCACAATTTTTACATTCTATTTACATGAAAAATTGCATAAAACCCGATAAAAGTGTGCATTTTTCATTGTTGTATTTTAATCCCTATAATTTCCAAAAATTTATGTTTTGCATTCATCACCGGATTAGACTTTTAGGAAAAATATAATTTGGCTAAATTGAATTTAGTTCACATTAAAATTAATTTGGCTAAGTTGTGTGGTTTCTTATTAACTTAATTAAACCGCATTTTGCATTCGCATTTATTTTTGCAAAAAAATACAAAAAATGCACATTGGAAACCTAGACCTAATTATTCTTATTTGTCCCAAAGTTGTTCTTTTGACTCCCTGTGTTCGACCCCGGACTAGCCCGAGATATAAATTTAAGCTGAGATACTCTTAACGGAGATCTTTTCTCGGTTATGACTAATTGACGGAGTGACGTGCGACAACAAGTACCTAATACACCCACTCAGGCAGATTAGTTAGCTTGCCAGGCTATACATTAAGCATGTTATCCCTTAATATGGGACCCTTGAGGAGGTAGTATCTGATAAAGAATCATGCTTCACCTCACGGTATTGGAGAGAGTTCGTGAGAGCCTCACAAATAGAGTTTTATCTTGGTTCGTCTTATCACACCTAGACGGATGATAGTCTGAGAGGACTGTCCAAACACTTACCAATATTCTATGTACTAGTGCAATTGAGTGGAAGGGATCTTGCAAGGATCACCTCTCGTTAGCTGAGTTTATGTACAATGGCATTTATCATGCCAGCATCAACATGACTCCTTTTAAGTTCCTTTACGGATGAAGATGCACAATACCTTTATGCTGGAAGGAGATGGCAGACAGTGTGATATACACCATGTAGATCATTGAGGAGACAACTAGAGCCCTATATACAACAAGGGAGAAGTTGTTGACTGCGTAGAGCGGTCAGAAGAGTATGGTGGTGATCAATCTAGGATTCATTGACGTTATTCTTCCATTTTTTGCTAAAATATTTAAAATATATATGCAAATATTTATTAGTATGTCATTTTTGCAAATACTTGCTACATGAATAAAACATGATATAGACACTAAAAAATTCCATAAAAAGAATAGAAAGAAAGAAGAGGAATGGGAAAGAAAACAAGGTTGTAAATATGTACATATAGACATACTTAGAATCTAACTAAAAGATGTCGACTAACCAATAAATAGAGGGAGATGAAGAAAATAAAGAAAACAACAAAATAAACTAATTTTGAACATAAATAGCCAAGTGTTCATTATATGTGTTACAAACTTCATCTATTTATTCAAATCACATATGTGCATATTTTCTCAACACTTCCTTACATAAATTAATATACTAATTAGTACTATTTATAAAGAAAATATATAAAAACTAGGTTCAAATTACGGGAGAAAACCGAAATGCAAAAGATGTAAAAGTCAACTTTCTTGGTTTATAACCGTTTATAGAAAACTCCAAATTAACCAAGTTCACCTTTAAGATTCTTCTTATAGCTAATACTATTTATTATAACCTTGAATCTTAGCATTACTCTAACCTTACAAGATGTCAACTAGAGACTTCATGGCACCCAAAAGATAGAAGAAGGCATCCTCATCCAAATTCACATCTAACTTAGACCGCATCCAAGTCTACTCTAGATTACACATGATGACGAGCCGATCGATCTCTTTGTCTATTTTTAGAGACTATTTCCTTGCCTTTTACTAGTGTTTTGATCTGAAACATATACATAATCTATATGACCCATTCTTCTTCTTAGGATGTCTTAATTCACTTGATGATTTCATCTTTTCGGATGTTGTAGTAGAATTTCATGCCAACCTAGAGAACATAGGTGACTAGCACCTATAGAATTAGTTCTACCATCAAGGGATAGACAGAGTCTTCTCTTGGTATTTCAGGATTAAGAACACCAACCCCACCCATGTGACTACTGAGATCCAAGCATTGATTTACGTCTTTATTTTGATCAAGCCCTTCAATTGGTCACACTATCTTTGTTATCTCCACTCTCAGCAACCCATGAATCACATGTCCTTACAATTCTTAGTGATTCACATTTTGTCTCACTTCTCTGACTCCTCATAATCCAGCATGCGTCACCTAAGTCCGTCCCTATACAATAGAAGCTATGAGGTTTATAGTTGATTCTGATTAACTATTGAACATGGGTTTTTGCTGGCATGGTGTTCTATAACAAGGTGAGAACACTATCACTGTGGCGACCAAACAAAAATCGCTAATTCAAATATTAAGTAACCCAGAATAAATGATCAAAGAAATGCAATGTGTGTGAAGTTAAAATTTATTTTATTTCACTCAACAAAATGTGTGTATAGGTGTAAGTATGTAAAGTGTCTAACACAAGAAGATAAGTCGGTGTAGCAGGTATATTATTTATAGATTAATAATGAATAAATAATATCGGTATATTTTGTACAATTACTAAATCAAATAATAAATGAATTAATTTGTGGGTTTTAAATTAAATAAAATAATTCTTTTTCTTATATATTTATATTTTTTAAAATTTTTAATTTTAAAATTTTTATTTTCTTTTCATGTTTTTTATTTTTAGTTTCTTTTTATTTTTAATATATAATAAGGGTTTATATATAACTATATATACAATATAAGATAATATAATTATAAATACAACTAAAAAATAAACATAAATTGTATAATAAAGTGCTTTTCTATTTTTGTAATTTTCTAATGTTTTTGTTATTTTTTTAAGAATTTTGCTAGTTTTTAGATATTTCTAAATTCAGAAATAGTAAAAATTGTGACTAATTGAATACGTTGGATTGTTTTGGAATCTAAAATTAGATAAAAGCCTCAAAATTTACCTAACTATTTTAATGGATAATATATTCTGTAAAGAAAATTCAAAGATAGAAATAAATATTTTTGGATTTTTAAAATATTTTTTTATAATTTTTATAAGAATTTTGGAGCTTTTTAATTTTTAGTGATTTTCTTTTTCTATTTTTAGGAATTTTTGGTCTGGAGGCATAAAATATAGTAATAAAAAGATACTTTTTTTGGTATTTTTAAATACGATTTTATATTTTTTTGGGTTTTATAAAGCATACATAAATTAAGTCATGCTCCTTTGATTTTTAATAAATAGGAGAAATGCCTAAAATGCAAAAATAAAATTATAGCTTGAAAGATCAAGCTAGTAGGCA
This sequence comes from Ottelia alismoides, assembly GCA_037367405.1. Lineage (NCBI taxonomy): Eukaryota > Viridiplantae > Streptophyta > Magnoliopsida > Alismatales > Hydrocharitaceae > Ottelia > Ottelia alismoides. The sequence goes on from JAZKJV010011547.1 coordinate 689,479, forward strand.
ACCTACCCTATTTTTCCATGATTTTTTGAGCATGTATGATAATTTTAGAAAATAGAAAACACGTACAAAAATTAATTGAAGTAGAAGGGGTATTTTTACAATTAAAATAAAGAGTAGGGTGCAAAATGCAAAATACTAAAAAGTTTACAACTAATATCCAAATTTTAAATACTAAACTACAATTAAAATAATGTAAGGGTTGTTATGCAAAATGCCCAGCTCATGTGGGGGTCACGTAAGCTAAGCTGACAAGGACCTAATTGCAATATACAACAAATCTAGGGGTACACATGCAAAAAAACACAAAATATATAAAGATTTTTATTATTTATAGGGTTGAATAAAAATACAACAAAAGAGGGGCTATATTTGAAATTTACACCCTAAAGCAGGTTGATCGTGCAACGCTGGATTCTTTACTTGACACATGTCGAGCTGGGAACGCGCAATACCCTTCTATAAGGATCAGATTAGATCCCACAGGGATCAAACATTGGCGGCTCCTCCAAATCCGACGGCCACTAGATGATCTGGAGCTTCTCCCCGGATTGGATGACAGTTGTTGTCCTTGAAGAACAGGGAGGAACCCCTCCTCCTCCGAGCTCCAATCTTCAAAGTCACTCACCCTCGAGCCTCTTTCTTGATGTTGAAGTGGTCTACACTCTCGGGGGTCATGTCTGCAGTTAAGGATGGCCCAAAAATGGACCAAGACCCCAGGGAAAGATCCTAGAAGCTCGAAGACGACATGGGCTCCTGGAGTGCTTCTTGCAGCATGATTCGAGCCCAGGAGGGCTCCTTTAAGCAATGGATCTGCATAGAGAAATCCACAAGCCGAGGGCAAATTGCCTCGACCCGATTAAGCGTGGAATAAAATGGTATGGATGCGGGTAGAGAGGTCTAGTGAGGTGGCAGTGGAGGGACCTCGATGGTCTAGATCTGAGGCGATATGTGTGAGCTGGAGGTGTCCAAACGGTGGAGAAATGACAAGGGAAGAATATGAGGAGGTTGGTGGAGGTTGAAACAAGGGTAGACGGTGGAATATGATGGTCGGAGCTCTGGAGCTCTGGTGATGGTTAAACCTTAAATCTATGATAAACGAATGATTAAAACCTAAACTAAAAATGCAGAATGAAAGACAAGAACTAAATCTACCTACAAAGAGAATAAAAAGACCTCGATTTGGCTGGAGCCAAAGAAGGTGGACCTCGACAATGGAACTCACTGGAGATGGGTGGGAACACCTCCTAAACCAGTCCTCTCACTGCAAAATGTTGGGTGAGCCTCCTGTCATGAAGCTCAAGCCCTTGGGCGTAAAATAAGGGTTTGAAGCAAAGCAAAAAGGGAACCAACCGATGAGGCGATTTCAAGGGACGATTTTCGCGAAGGAAGAGGGGATGGCGATTGATGGTGAGTCGGTGTGAATTGTGGAGGAACGAGGAGTAGAATGATGGAATGGGTCGAGGAAGAGGAGATATGGTGGATGTTTGGAATTGTTGAGAAGTTGGGTCGATCGTCAAGTCTGACAAGAGCTGGAAGGGGAGAGAGGATAGTTAACCTAGGGTCAACTGTCGGAGAGTCTTGGTTGGTGCAAGTGGATCAACCAGGAAAAGATGGCGAAAAATCCTATATAAATTCAATAATAATTGATAAATGATTTAATTAAATTTTGGTTATAAAATAAAAAACACGTATTATTTTATGTAGTATCTAATTCCTATTTTTATTTATTTTTATAGGGTTAATTATTATAAGCTAATATTTACATGTATAAGTATAGATGTATTTGCCTACGTTTTGTATATTTTATTTTTTTACATTTTAGATCTTATTATTTTATGTACATAATTTATGTATTTATAACTTATTTAAATGCACTTAAATATATTTTTATTGTATTTTTATGAATTTATTTGCACACTTAATTAAATATAGGTATAAATTATATAGGTATATGTATAATATATTCATCTATGTATTTTATACAATTATTTATTTTAATATATTTTTAATGGTTTATTATATTATAATTATATACCGATACTATAAAGAATATTTATAAAGTATAAAAATAAAATAAGTAAAAATATAATGAATAAATAAAATTATATTTTATTCATGTATATTGTAAAATAGGGGTCGAAAAGCTAACTTTTCCATCTTAAATCCAAATTAAATGAAACCACCTTCATTAAATAGCTAATAAAAAAATATATACATTTAAAGTGATTTTTGGGCAATTTGACAAGGGAGGAGATATAGGTCTGTGAAGTTTGGGTTTTGAATTTTATTGTGAGTGTAAAATGTATACTGTATATTGTTTTGGTGTGAAATAAATTTTGTATTTTCTATATATTTTTATCGATAACTCTCATGTACAAAGTTTATTTATTTGAGGTATAAATAATAAAGAATAAAATGGGTCCCAAAAAAGTGTTATTTGGCCAAATAAATAAGAATTTTTATTGTATTTTTGGCCCTCATCTCCCCCTACTTTATTCCTTGCCAACCCAGTCATTATGATGCCTATGTCTTGGGGTTTAGAGTCATAAAATACCTTCGATATCTTATTTCTTTTTCTTTTCTTTCCTTTATTTTTTAATTTGGTTTTAATTATAGTGTTTTATTTAGTATATATCGAATAAATAGTGAATGTTATTTTGTATAAATTAATGCTATTTACATGAATTTTCCTAGGGATTAAAGGCCAAAATGAAAGAATAAAGGTGATGAAATGGAGATTCATCACCTCCCTATGCTTGCCTTTGGTAGTCCCAAGCAAACACTTATACCTGTAAGTGCGAAAAATAAAATAAAGAAAAGAAAAGGAAATAAAGTGGATTAATTTTAACTCATAGACAATCTCTTTAAGGCAGGGTACGGCTAATTGTAAATGTTTTGTAAATCTGGATATTCTAGTTACCTGAATCTCTATAATGAAATACAAGCAAAACCACCCAACACTTCCCTCTTCAGTTGGACGGATACTGCCCTCACTCTGTGGAAGACGAAACTATGTCTTTGGGTAGGGAATGAGGATAGATATCCTATAGCTCTATTCCGACCCAGTCCTAACTGACCTATGAAGCCAATGCGTGCTTTTAGGAAATGGCTAATCAACCCGCAGACCCCCTCTAGACTGGGCAAGATCCGTGTCAAATCTCTCCCGGGTGCTTATTTATAGGCGGCTGGCTGATTATTGGAGACTGTTGCCCGATCCTTGTCAGGAGCTTTCTACTTTCTTTAGAAGGATGGAGCCTGCTTTCCTCCTCACTCTTATCGTGCAAGTCGTTGATATTAAATAGTAAATGACAGGTATATCGACTTGTATTCGCAAAATCAAACTTTGGAGTTCAGTCGGACCTTTCAAAATTAAGTTTGATCGAAACCTTGATTGGAAAATAGACTTGAAACACAACCGCCTCTAAGAACCACAAAACTATGCTCTAGTATCCTCAACAGCCCGGTCATAATAATTCAACTCATATGCAAAGCCTTATGACTATGAATTTATCTTGGACAGTGTGTGTGAGAGGTAGCTCTCCTCGGATGAAGCGGTAAAAGTCAATCTTCTCCAACACGGTGACCCTAATTCCCCAATCCAACAACTCTTTCTTCGATAAGTGGGGTATTTCCTTCTAAGTTCAAGTACAACCAGCTCAATAAGAGGAGGTGGAGAGAAGAATGGATGGTAGCAAGTGTATCTACTTATCCTACGATGCTTGGCAGTGTAGCCAAGTCATCCAAGTGCAGGCTCACATACATTTGACTTTGAATCTCAAGCTTGCTTATTGACTATACAAATATATACACACTTCGACGGGAATAGGTTTTTCTTTATTTTTGCACGTCTTTTCTTTTTAGAGTTTTTGATTTTTTTTCCATTTTTCCAATTTTTTGAATACTATATACAACTGCATTTACATATGGACTTTTTCCTCTTGAGCCAGTAGATTATCCCTCTTTTGAAGCATTATTACAACCCACAACTTCTGTCATTAGACCTCATGGCTACTGCATAAGGCTGGGGTACAATGGACATAAATGTGTGACTTCCAATGTTTCCAATAGCGTGTGTCTCATGCTGGCAAATCTAGCCCTCTACCACTTCAACTGAAGTGAGAAAACTACAAGGTGCATTGATGAACCATAAATTTGCCTCTTTAATAATATTGTATTATCGTAGTATAAGAGGCAAATTTGGATGAACAACAACCACACCTTCGAATTGTGGAAGTTATTTTACATGGTAAGTATACCAAGGACGAACATAGGGACACAAGCTTCTTTGTCTATTTGAAAATTATTGCATAATTGATGAGTGATTATTTTCTAATCCAAGATCTTCATGCAGGTGCATGCAAATAGTGCACAAAATACAAGTACAATGCCATGCATGGAAGAGATGGGATTTTTATTTGATTTTATGCAAGTTGAATGTATGCAATTTGAATGATGTGCAAGCTCATGTGCTATATACAAAAGTGCCCTAAAAAGATCAGTGAGCGACATATTATGGGTCAATTTCAGAGTCAAATTGAGCATTTAAAGATAATCCATAGCATTTAAATCAACGAGCAGGAGACACTATAAATCATCAAATATTAGCATATTTCATTAAGTATCAAATCTTGTATTAAAGTATACCACTAAACAAAAAATAAAATAAGCTTCAAAATGAAACTGAAAGCATGCAATTCAGACTTAATATGCTCAAGATATGAAAGAAACAGTGTGAGGGGCTAAAATGTAATAAAAATCTAAGGAAAATAAAGATAAATATCTCAAATAGGTCCCTAGAGGGACCTATTTGCAAATAGCAAAAATCGAATTCACCCTTGTGTAATTTCCCTTTTTACACGGGGGCTCCTTTGCAAATAATGAAACCCAGTTAGGCCTCCCTATAAATTACCCGAGGCACGCACGTAAGGGGCCAGGCTCAGGACAGCCCAAGCTCAGGCCACGCGGCTGTCTCTTTTCGCTTTGAGGGATGGCTTGATCGTCCGCTCCTGCAGGTCCAAAGTGGGCGACGTGGCTGCTTCTGAGCCGTCTGATCAAATCGATTGGACGACATCTATACGATGTGTTCATCAACTCCACTGCCTCCTGCGACGGACTTGGTGGGGCTCTAGTGTGCCCAAGGAAGATCCACCATGCTCCACTCGTCTACCCGATGGTCGATGAAGCTCCTAGTAGCTTTGGCATTGAAGTTCGGATGGCATGTGAGGTACGAGGATGGCTGAGAGCTACTGACAATGAAGACTTGCCCGGAGGCAGAGCTGTAGAATGTGCCTCTGGACAAACACTGACCAATGAAGGTATGGGCACCTACAATTGTTAGAGTGTAGCCGAGGCATGTTGTGCGAATCGGTTGTGAGTGAAATGGGGTTCTGTGGAGGTGAAGGAGTGGGGGACCAATGGTCTTCTCCTCCGACAAAGCAGAGGTGATGGTGGGTGAGGTGGACGATGTCCTGGAGAAGGGACGGGGGTGAACAGAGAGGTAGGCGGGGATGTAGGTGATGTGGCAGAATGGGTGTGTGTGTGTGTGTGTTGGATTAAAATGGCGAAAACACAAAGAAAAGTAAGAAAGTAGACCTGGAGGATTCGAGGAGGATGAACAACAGTAGGGGAGGCTTGGGTTGAGCATCTGGAGATGCTCGGATTCTTTGCATAACTTGCCCAGCCGTGGTGAGGTGCTCAACAACGCCTTGGGCAGCCACGATGTGGTCAGATGGACACGGGTCAACACTAGGGTGTGTGGGCCATAATAGCCAATCCACCCACCTCTGTTTGTCATAGGGAGGCGGAGGATGGCTAATGGTGGACAGGGTGTATGGGAGGTGGAGCATGCATTTTATAGGCGGAGGATCTTGGTCGTTGTTGGTGGTGTCGTCTTGTTTTGCAACAGCTAGCTTGGGTGCGTGGAGTGATGGGGAGGCTCATTGGTGGAGGCACGAAGATGGTAGAACTTAGGGCTACGTGTAGGGGTTATTAGGGAGCAGAGAGGGCTATGGAGGAAGGAGCTAAAATGGAAAAGGGGAGGAGCTATCGCGAGGTGTAACGTCTGGGGAGGGGGATGTTGGGAGGAGGACGATGACTCAGAGTCCTAGGATCATCCGATCCAACGACCCTTATTAGGGCGCGGATGGAGAGCTCATATTAGATCAGGTGATATAATCGAGTGGCTGAGTGGTAGGGGTGTGTGATCCAGATGCATGACTGGGGTTCGATCTGACGGTGGGGATTAAAGGTGTCTTTCGACAGTGAAAATTCAGGCAAGGAGAGGGGATCCAATGGTGAGGAGGGGTGTGGTGACATGGAGTAAGTGAGGCCATGGGATGCAGAAGCATCTAATGGATAAGATGAAGGCGGTGGTGAGCAGTTAATATGCACACTTTTAGAGTGATCAGACAGCATAGAGAGTTGGCGGGTGGGACAAGGAGGGGCAGCCTCATGGCGACTCCAGAAAGTTCCATAAGGTCGCTCCAGAAAATTCAGAAATTAATAAAATAAAGAAAAATAAAAAAATTAAGCCTTAATTAGAAAAAAAAGTCAAAACATGAAAATTGTAGATCTCGATTAGATCCACAAGTTTCATATTAAATAAAAATCCAAAAGAAGTCATTTGTACAAAGGTGTATTTTTCGGAGCATTTTTAATGAGTTCAAGACACTTATTTTTGAGGTTTTGATATTTTTTTAATTTCTTTTAAAAGCCAAAATAACTATATACGGTATTTTATCTAATTTTAGGGGTTTTTAACAAAATTGAAAAAGTTAGTGATTACATATAATATTTAGAGTTAGCTCTTAGTGTTATTTATATGTTAATTATACACAGAATATATACAAATAATCAAGGTTAATATTAATGAATTATTAGTGGTTTTTATTGAGTTTCTTAAGCTTGGGGATTAATAAATAGATTTTAACATGATGTATATGAGATTCATCATGCAGGTGTGCAAGCTACGTCATTATCAACAAGAGTCATGCGTGTGTTCTGAAATATTCTACTTAAGCAGTCAAGACGACACTGAACCAAGTCTCGAGATCTCAAAGAATTAAGTCTAGTAGACATGAAGCATCTCAATTCTAGTTCCAATAAGGTTCCTATGATTAAGTGGATGAAGGTCCAACCAAGCTCCAATCTTCAGATTTTATTTAGACTTGTTCAATTATCAACCTCAATACGAAATATGCAAATGCTATGTACAATGCAAAGAAAATATTTTTGTAATTTAATTTTTTGATTTTGAACTTTTATGGATTTTTGAAAAGGTTTTGCAAATTTGTATGCAATTTTTGAAAAGATTTTTGAAAATGTTTTTCGGATTTTAAATTTTGCAAATTTTTAGGGATTTTTTAAAAACAAAAGCAATATGTACAAATATTTACATGGGAGTACATCTTGTTATTTACAAGAATTGGGGCTTTAGGATTTGTACAAATAATACAAGGTGTTTAAAAGTTTGTAAAGACTTTTATTTATTTGGATTATGTATAGGGTTCTCAAAATAACTTGAATAGATTTTTACAAACATTTTGAAAATTATATTTTACAAACTAATTTTAACAAATAATTTTTAGAAACATTTAAAAAATCATAAAAATCATTTTGCAAATATTTTTAAAATAGTATGTATAGATTTTTCAAAGTAATTTTGCAACCATTTTCAAAATCATTAGCAAATATATTTTCATAATATTTTATTCAAACAAATGAAAGAAATTTTTACAGACAATTTTTTTACAAAGGTTGAAAATATTTTACAAAATATTTTTCAAAGAGTTTTCAAAGATTTTCAAGCCATTTTTCAAATAGTTTGCAAAAAAATTTTAACCTGATTTATTAATTAGTATATACAAGGATTTTTTAATGAATTTTATACAAGTGTGTTCTTTACAAATAATAGATTGTATTTTAGCCATACTTATTGAAAATATGAAGGTACGAGTTATGGCTAAAGTATATACAACGTATATACGACCCCCCTATACTTAGCTTGAGTTACATACTTGTAGATCAGAGATAAAAGAAAAGATATAACTCGTACTAAGTATAGACGAGTCTATACTACAATGACTAAACAATAATGAATAAATGAAGATTGAGACGTCAACCTTCCCCCCATACATAGGATGAAATAATCCTAAGTATAGCAGGTTGTATCTACATGCAGGGAGGTTGAGGGTGGGAATAAACATATCATGACTCAGTCTGTCTTTCTTTATACTTAGGGTAAGATATCCCTTAATATAGACAAGGAGAGGAAACAGTTGAGGGGGTCATCGAAAAAATCCAATAAAGAGAAAAATACAAGGGAGAATGTAGGCATTGCTCCCCTTATACTTAGGGTAAAAGAGCCCTAACTATAGGCAAAAACAGAAGTGATGAAACAGAATGAGGAAAGAACACTCAGCTTGTCCACCCCCTATACTTAGGACAAAGTACGTTAAGCAAGGCAAATAGACGGAATGGGATGGATGAGAAAATTGGTAGATGGAAGGAAGAAAACGAAAGCAAATATACAAAGTGGTGTCTATATAAAGATCAAGAAGGTGGAAAGCGGACATTCTTGTGTTATCATAGAGGAATGGATCTAATATGGTGCAGGTAAATATTGAGGTCATCAACTAACACAAACCGATCAGGATCGACCTAATGAAGATCCTCATCAATCCCAAAATGGAAAGGCAAGAACTGGTTGGTGAAAGTAGTGTGGTCAGCTTTGTCCTGGGGAGTCTCAGCTAGGTCAAAACAGAAAGGCATGAACTCACCTATGGAAGTAGTCAGGTCAAGTCCGACTTGTGAAGTCTCTCCTTAGTCAAAATAGAAAGACACGAACTCATCTATGGAAGTAGTAAGGTCAAGTTCGACCTGTGAAGTCTCTACTAAGTCTTCCCTCTGCACTAAGGTGGCTATGGTGTAAATGTTGCGTATGTCATCAATGCATCACCATGCACTGGTAGGGGGAACTCTAAGGTCTCTGAAGAGGAATTCTTGGGTATCAATCTCATCCATGATAAAACAAACCTCTATGAAATCGACAGATAAGTCATAGTCCTTGGGGTCATCTAACACAGGCACACTCTCGTCAGATGCGAGTCTCTGGTCAATGGTAGGTGCAATGAACAAGACAACGCTCTCATCAGCAAAACAAAAGCGAATCTCTTCATATCCATAATCAATAACGACTCTCGTAGAGGTGAGAAATGGTCATCCCAAGATGATCGGAGGATGCTCCATAAGGGTGGAGGTCTCCATGTGCAATACAACAAAATCAATAGTGAAGCTCATACCCTGGATCTAAATGGCGATGTTCTTTAGAATACCCCGCAACCTCTTTATTGTTCCATCACCAAACTGGCAAATCATCTTGGTTTTCTTGAGAGGCCTAAGATGAAGAGAATGTACCAACGAGAAGGGTATTATATTAATTGAATCGCCACCGTCAAGGAGAGTATCATCATAAGAATAGTAAAAAATGGGGCATCTCACAAGAGATGTAATAGTGTTCCCTTTCCTAATAGGTGGATGGTGGGTGATAGCATGGGTAGTGTTTGACGGATATGGGAAGATCCTTAAGTGCATCACGGAAGCGTAAGGATCGCATCGTATGTGATCGAGAGAGACTGGTTGTAATAGTTGCTCGAGGTAGCAGAATTTTACAATTTTTTCACGGTGAAAACACATGATCCAAGAACACTTCTCGGATCGTTTCATCTAAACCACAAACAAGTATTAGGTTTACCTCTTAAAGCGTGGTTGCGATCGAGTCTCTAAACGAAGAGACCTCCTGTCTCAAGTCCGATACGACGTAGGAGAAGCTTGCGAGCACGTTGATGAGATGCGTGCTCCTCACAATCCATGTTGATAATCCAAGTGGCGAATCTCCTGATCTTGTCACATGATATCCGACATCTTCTTCATGAGAGAGGTACATAGAAGGAGACGGAGATCCACAAGCAAACAATCCAGTAGCATAACGACGATGCTGCGACGATGGCTAATCTCTCTAGGGCTCCATGGTGGACGACCACAATGAGAGTGAGAGAGAGAGTTGACATGTAGAGAGAGAGGAGAGATTTCAATTCCTTTTGAAATTATGTGTGTAGTCTAAAAGGCAAGAGCTACCCTTACTTTTATACTAGTTGTATGTATATGGATCTCAATCCATGTGCCCTCTTAATCCAATGGTTTAGATTAAGAGGTTATTAATCAATGGCCAAGATTTGTTGCTATAAATTTGCATAAATAAATATAATTAAAATAGATTAATTATATCCCTTTATCATGATACAAATTAATTAATTTTAATTTCAATTAAAATAAATAGATAATAATGGAGGTAATTACCACCCTAAAAAGAGGGTGGTCGTCCCCCCTGACTTGGTCAAGGTTGATGGCCACCTTGTTGGTGTTTTTGCCCTCCTTAATATATATTTATTATATAGGATAAAATACAACAACTTATTGCATTTATCTTCACAAGAATAATTCCAAATTAATTTGTGAAAACATCAATCATGTCATTGATAAATATGAATCATGTTCATATATCCAACATAGCATGTAAATTAGATTTACAATTAATTGTTTATTGTGAATCCAATTCACAACAACATATAATTTATAATTATATTTAAAATAAAATCTCTCCATCATATTATAAATCATATTTATAATATCCATGATTGTTGCGGACAGTGATATCCACATTAATCATATACTTGATAATTAAATCATATTTAATCATCTTGGATTTCTATTCTCATGTGCCCAAATAATATGAATCATATTATTCACATCTTTGATACATAAATCACATTTAATTATCTCAGATAACTCTCCTTATAATATGAATCGAATTCATATTATTCGTGATAACTAAATCACATTTAATTATCAATTTCTCAATGCTTGGATATATATCAACAATGAAATTATCCTTGAACTCTTTCAAGAAAAATGCGCTTTCTCCACGGATACATAAGAGATAAGGATAGGGTGATTGTATTGTTTTGCGTATAGTGACTTGGATATTGAATTCACATCTCAAATCCAGGTCTTGTGGGCCTCTCAAAGATGCTTAATTAAATCAAGACAGCAAATTTAATCATCCTATTGTATCTGAATCACATTCTGATCAAGGTCCAACATTTTGACTAAGACCAAATTACTTCTCTATGAGAGGTGTCACTAAATTTCAGACCTATTTCTTCACTCCCTCAGAATGGAAGCGTCATGGCTATACAATCGTTTATGATCACATCACCCTCAAGTATTCCTAATGCATGTACATCTTGCATACTGGAAGACCTAGATTAAACTCAAAGTATTAGAACTATTTTACACTGTCTACTTTAGGCTTTTAACATTAAGTTTCTAATTTGACTATTGGGAGTTGTTATCAATCATATACTTTCCAAAAGCATATATCATACCCAGGTGTTGATCATATACTTTCCAAAAGAATATATCAAACCTACAAATTCAATCAAGCTTCCGAAGCGAGAGGATGGTGCACGGAATTTGATTCTTCCCAATATCTCATGAGTGAGCTCATGTCTTCCAGTTCAGTAGTGAACATGTATGATCCCTTTGAGAGATCGTATTACTCGTATGGCTCTGTATGCACTCCAGCATGCCGATGTATAGACCTTGATTAGGTCATCAACCTATTGGTCTGCCAAATATACATACTCAGAGATATAGTATCGCATATGTCTCTGGTCAGAGGATGCATGCCTATTTAGTGATAGCATATGACATAGGTATTTGGTTATCTCGATATCGCTAAGTCAACTATTTAACCTAACTTATCTAGCACCTCCGAATCTCTATTCCTATGCAGAGGACCTGCATCAAGAGGTCGATTAGATATCAACCTTTAGAGAAAAGATTGCCATCTCCTTCTCAGGATGGTGATCCTCAATTAATAATCATTTGGCGATGCTTGATGAGTCCTCAATCGTACTCTTTAGATATTTATCCAAGCACCAGCCTCTATGATTCAACCATTAAATCAACAGTTGTATGATCATTAAGATGGTCATGGTACATAGCCCTAATTGTACTAATGGACCTATTATGCAAACTAATTATTCTTCATTTCAGATCAGGGAATGATATTTGCAATAACATTATTGCATAATGGCTCGTTGTGGGCTCACATGTCCACAATCTCCCACTTGCCCAAAGAGCCATTAATGGGCTAATCTTTAATCCCACGCTCATGTGACAGTCATAGGCTATTTAGAAAAATAGCTAGGTAAGCTGATCAGTCACTCTGTTCCCAAGAGACTAAGCCAAGTCCTTTTACGACACTTGCATATCTCCTAGTAACAGTGCTCTCATCCAATGCGAATGTTGCATCTTATGCACCCAATACTCAACCTTGTTAGTTATAGTGTCTTCGACACTACAACTCAATAATTATTATAATAATATATCCATTATCCTTATCATAATACCCCTATTCTTGGATATCTTTGTCTCTTAAGGTATCTACAATTAAGGCCTTTTCGATCTCTATCTATAAAGTTTTAATTTCTTGAAGATAAGAATTTGAGATCACTATCTATAAGTCTTGTAATCTTTGAAGATATTGTAATTACTGCAATCAAGTGTTTTATTTCTATAGTAGGATTAATAACAGTTTATACTTCCACTGCATGGCAAACATCTAGCTTTCATACACATCTAGCATACACAGAGCTTCCATAGCTAATGACTAGGTCATGCAGCTTTGGCATTCACATCCTCAACTCTTTGAGGTGTTATCCCTTTAGATAGGTCAGTACCATATCTTAAGGAAAAGAAGACTTTCTTGGAATATTCCAAAAAATAGAAATGTCCAATGTGTACCTCTAATGTGACTATCCCAATACCCTCTTCTCTTTGATTCTGAACAACTTCAGAAGTAAGATCTATGAGGTGTCCTTGAGATCATATTTCAAGGTATGGAAAAGCCAGACTACAAAACACTTATTATAATCCTTATATCATTCCAAATGATTAGGATATCGTCTACATTTAGCATAATGAACACAATGGTACTCCCACTAAGCTTCACAGGGTTCATCAAGATTCTATCTGAAATCATAACCTTTACAATTTCATCAAATCTCATGTGCCAACTACAAGAAGCTTATTCGAGCCCATAGATGGGATTCTTTAGCTTGCACACCTTACTTTCCTAAACTATGAAGCCCTGGGGCTATTTCATATGAATAAACTCAGAGAGGTATTTATAGAGGAATGCAATCTTGACTCACATATTGAAGATGTCATAGTCAAGATTTGTATTTATAGTTAGCAATATTCTGATGGGTTTAAGCATGGCCACTGAAGAGCAAGTCTCATCGCAAGCAATTCTTCTCTTCGTGTGTTTCTTAAGGTTACAACTATGCTTTGAAGGTTCCTACCTTCTCATCAGGTTCCCTCTTTCTCTTGACGATCCATTTACACCTATCGGGACTTACCCTTATAGGTGGATCCATGAGGGTCCATATACAACCCTTGTATATGACGTAAATATACTATAGACTTTACTGCTAACATCCATCTTTCCATATCATGACCTTCAGAAGCTTCATCATATGAAGCCAGATCATTGTCAAACATAACTGACTCATGGAATCCATCCTCAAAACTCATTTGAAGAGGTATGAGTGTTTCATCTTTATGTGTCCTTTAAGTTTCCGATTTCAGGAGCCTCATTATCTTTTCAAGATTAAATGAGTACCTTCACTTCACTTTCATCTTGATTCTCAAGGGAGCCATCCTCTAAGAATCATATCCTTAGAGAAGAAAACTTTTAAGAATCTCAAGGTCATAAAGTAGGTATCCAATACCATCCTTTATTTTCCTAATGAAGTGGCACTCTCTGGTGCTAGATTCCAAATTACATGCATGGAATCATATTAAGGATATATATTGTAGTCTCTACTACATATATACCTGGAAGTTGAGAGGTAATTATGATAAGATTCATCATTGATCAAATCATGTCACACATGATCCAATTGTATATCCCTAAAATTCTATTGGGTTTAGGTGTATTAGGAGGAGTGAGATAGGAATGATATTCCTTTCTCCATAAGGTATTCCTTGAATTCATCTAATAGGTACTTGCTACCTAAGTTAGATAAAATTCATTTCATCTTCCTTCAAACTTTGGTCCTAGACCAAAATTGTGAAATCTTTAAACATTTCAAAGCTTTCAAAGGTGAAGGGGAGAAATATGATATCACAAATAATCATCAAATGATATAATATATCATCAATGTTTATTATGATACAGATGATCCACATACATCATTATGTATGAGATCTTGAATACCTTGACATCTTACACCATTCCCAAAGAAGAATGTATTGGATATTTTTACTTTTGACTACAATATTCATAAGTATGTAAGCTTTGAACCTTAAAACAATCTAAAGTTCAATATCTTACCAATCTATTGATCTCATCAATTGACACATGTCCAAGGCATGATGCCAGATCATTGTCAAATGATCTTCGTCCCCCTATTGATCTTTAAAGAATTAATTTTCAATATTAGAAAAGTTAATGAACCATTCATTAATTTTCTAATTTAGTAGATTCTCTAGATATTAGATTACTATTTGAAATATATCCCTCATAACTCTTTATGATAGGTTTATTCCAGAATTCATGTTTATTTCCAACACTTAGAAATAAACTATGAGTGTATTCTAATATCTAGGTCAAAGAGACATTCTCTAAGACTAAGGGGTCTCCCACTGAAAATTTGAAGTCTATCTATCCAATAGAGATTGTTGCAATAATTGCATCAATATCTATGTAGATGACTATTAAACCTGAAGATCAAATTTTCAAACATATGCAATCAATTGCAAGTGTTATTAGAAGAATGAGATATAATTATTGGATTTTGATCTTATCTAATAAGTAAGTCAATGATGATATGTAGATATAGATTATTTCGATGCACTATTTGGGTCCTTCTCTAAGGATTCTTGATAGTCTAGATAGTCATACTATCAATACATTGGGTTATTACAGTATTGCCATTCATTCAACTCTTTGGATGTCATATGTATAGAAACCATAGAAGTACAGTCAACTCTTTGACTTTCCTTCTAACTTAGGTCCGACCCATGCTTCCACTTCACCCCTTTCATCTATAAACAATCATTGCTTAAGATAAAGGATCTCTTATGTTGAATTCAAAGGATTTCAATATTAGAGTATTTCAACGTTTATACATGCTTCATTCAATTCATACAATATGAATATTCTGAATCTTCATGAATGACTAGAGTATAGATAGTAGAATGATGACATTCATCGTATCTACCATCTAAACTCTAAAAGACTTTGGTTCAGGTAGGTACTCAAACATTTTGAATACATAATCTCTTATAGAGCCACCATTCTACATGATGCAGTGAACCATGTCATTCATGATTAAATGTCGAGAGCATGTATGTATGCCAGAAACATCTTCTTAGGTTTTTATAAAGATTATTTGACAATTGCGATCATCATCGACATGTGACTTCCAAAGTGCATTCGATGAGAGATTAAGACTATAGAGACATACAAACCCTAGGGTTGTAGTCCTATTGTCTATTTAATTGTCATTCCTCATTATTACGAGTAAACTTGCACATTGAAACCACATACATTATGTATCCAACTGCAAGTACAATGTCTTGATCAAGGATCCAATCCAAGATATTTTACTGGTTATTATTGAGTATAGTATTGAGTGGGTTTAATGAGGATTATCTGAAATAAGAAGGGTTTTTATCAGTTGTGCCCCTCTGAGATATTGAAATTTCAGTTATACCCCTCCTTTTTTGGAATATCAGTTATGCCCCTACCTTCTTGCAAAATTCACAGTTATGCCCTTCTATTAAGGTAAAGTAGGGGCATAACTGATATTACAAAAGGGTATAACTGTGAATTTTGCAAGAAGGTAGGGGCACAACTGATATTTCAAAAAAAGGGGGCACAAATGAAATTGTAATATCTTAGAGGGGCACAACTGATAAAAACCCAAATAAGAAATTTGCATAATATATATATATACATATTTTACTTTGATTTAGGAATTTTTATATCAAAGTTGTCTTGCCTTGTCAACACTGAAAGTTCATTCCCTTATTCACTTTCAATGTAAGAGATATACTTACCATTATATCTCAAGCAATATATGGGATCTCCTTTCCTATCTTCGTTACATCCCAATAATATGAGAACCTGTAACTTGGATAAAAAGAAGCTGGAACACATTCTGCATTGCAAGTCCAACTTGCATTCCCAATTCAGTCTTTAGCACCAAGGACCGCCATCCCTAAGGTGATGTTGACCCGTCGTTAATTGAACCAACCATCAACAGGAATAGAACTTGCTATGTGCAATCCAATATCACCCTAATAATATGATGACCCTATATTAGGTTCACTACGCATACAGCCTTACTCTTTTGAGAAGAAAAGAGCCCAATCCAGATGTGCTTGTATGCAAGAGCTATCACTTACATATAATCCCGAGCGACGGAATCCTTTGCCTTAACGAAAGACCATAGATGTCACTTATGTTATCCTCCATATCCTCAAATTCTAATTAATTATTATGAATTATGTTCACATAAATAATTCTTCCAAGGAAAATACACACCTATTCATAAATAGAGTGTTTTAATTGGATATAATTAATTTAATCATATTAAAACAATTATCAATCCAATTCAATCAACAAACAAACTTGATTGCTGCTTGAAGGATGGTATTATCTCAAAAATATGTATTATTCGAATTTTAATAATTAGAAAAATACATCATAACACCTTCAAACATTATCCCTTCCTTACTCGATGTCATGGTCAATACTGACGGGAGTGGGATGGACTGCTCACGGAGCAACCTGCCACCCCAACGCTCCCCGACTAGACACCATACCTGCCTCAGGGCAGGATATTGCCAATTGATCACTTTGTACTAGAGATGATAATCAGTGTCTCAACCGAAGTTATACCATATAATAATAATCAAAATATTCTTGATTAACATTATAAGGACATTTTCTAAACAAATCCCCAACCCTATTCAAGCAAAAATGTTTGTTGGAAGGTTCATGTAATCAATTGTGATCTAGATCATATCTAATCAAGTTTTGGTTATGGTCAATGTCATTCAAAGAAATAATCATCATCTTTAAATATTTCACAAATATTCATCAATAATTAGCTCAGGAAATTAATCATTAATTTCCATTAATTTAATTGAATGACAATAATAAGATTCATGACCAAGTATGTAATTTCCAACAATGAACCCTACATACTAAAATTAGCATATCTCAATCAATTTGAATCCAAATCAAGCAAAAAGTTTTAAAAGTTTGCTAATTTGATTTACAATAGAAATCAAGTGATAATCACACATTTATAGGTATTTTAAAATCATAATTAACTTTTTAATTATGTCAAGATTCGTCATCCCCGAAACAATGGATATATGTTTATTAAAATGATCATAACTTGAGAAATCAGAATCTAAATCATGCAAACTCAAATATCAAGGTTTCCTTATTTAGTGAGAAACATAATCCAAGTGATAATTTTGTGTTTAGATACTTTTAAACAGGGTGAAAAAATGGATTAAACAGGGTTGTGGGAATGAAATGTGATGAAACATCACACAATCAAAAAATGCCCAAGTCATCATAGGTTTATTGGTCATATCCAAAACATCCAACCTGGATCTGATACCACTTGAAGGATATGGGAAGATTCTTAAGTGCATCACAGAAGTGTGAGGATCGCATCGTATGTGATCGAGAGCGACTAGTCATACTAGTCACTCGAGGCGGCAGAATTTTAAAATTTTGTTCACGATGAAACCACATGATCCAAGAACACTTGTCGGATTGCTTCACCTAAACCACAAATAAATATTAGGTTTATCCCTTGAAGAATGGTTTCGATCAAGTATTTAAACAAAGAGACCTCATGTCTCAAGTCCGATCCAATGGAGGAGACGCTTGTGAGCACGTTGATGAGACGCGTGCTCCACACAATCCATGTCGATAATCCAAGTGGCGAATCTTCTTATCTTATAACATGAGATTCAATGTATTCTTCAAAAATAAGGTGCATCGAAAGAGACAGAGATCCACAAGCAAACAATCAAGCAGCATAACAACGATGCTGCGGCGATGGCGACTCTCTCTAGGGAACCATGGTGGATGGCCACAATGAGAGAGAGAGAGAGTTGGCATGTAGAGAGAGGGAAAGATTTTAATTCCTCTTGGATATATGTGTGTAGTCTAAAAGGCAAGGGCTACCCTTCCTTTTATATTAGTTGGATGTATATGGATCTCAATCCATGTGCCCTCATAATCCAATGGTTTAGATTAAGAGCTTATTAATCCATGGCAATGATTCATTGCTACAAATTTGCAACAACAAATATAATTAAAATAAATTAATTATATCCCTTTATCGAGATACAAATTAATTCATTTTTAATTTCAATTATAATCAAAAGATACTAAGGGAGGCAACAACCACCCAAAAAAGAGGGTGGTCGTTCCCCCCTCCTTCTTGACTTGGTCAAGGAGGACAACCACCTTGTTGGTGTTTTTGCCCTCCTTAATATATATTTATTATATATGATAAAATACAACAACTATTATTGCATTTATCTTCATAAAAATAATTCCAAATTAAATTTCTGAAAACATCAATCATGCCATTGATAAATATGAATCATGTTCATATATCAAACATAATATGTAAATTAGATATACAATTAATTGTTTATTATGAATACAATTCACAACAACATATAATTTGTAATTCTATTTACAATAAAATCTCTCCATCATATTATAAATCATATTTATAAATATCCACATTAATCATATCCTTGACAATTAAATCATATTTAATCATCTTGGATCTCAATTCTCATGTACCCAAATAATATGAATCACATTCATATCATTCACATCTTTGATAATTAAATCACATTCAATTATCTCAGATAACTCTCCTTATACTATGAATCAAATTCATATTATTCATGATAATTAAATCACATTTAGTTATCAATTTCTCAATGCTCGGATACATATATCAATATGAAATTATCCTTAACTCTCCATATAATATGAATCAAATGCATATTATTCATGATAATGAGTCAAATTTAATTATCAATTTCTCAATGCTCGGATACATATATCAATATTGAAATTATCCTTCAACTCTTTCAAGGATATCATATTTAAACATCTTGGTCTCAATTCTCATGTACCCAAATAATATGAATCACATTCACATTATTCACATCTTTGATAACTAAATCACATTCAATTATCTCAGATAACTCTCCTTATAATATGAATCGAATTCATATTATTCATGATAATTAAATCACATTTAATTATCAATTTCTTAGTGCTCGGATACATATATTAATAGTGAAATTATCCTTGAACTCTTTTAAGGATAATGCGCTTTCTTTGTGGATACTTGGAGATAAGGACAGGACGATTGTATTGTTCCACGTATAGTGACTTGGATATTGAGATAACATCTCAAATCCAGATCTTGCAAACCTCACATAGATGCTTGGTTAAATAATGACCAGAAATCTAATCTTCTCATTGTATCTGAATCACATTCAGATCAAGGTCCAATATTTGGACTAAGATCAGATTACTTATCTATAAGAGAAGTCACTAAAATCCAGACCTGCTTCATCACTCCCTCAGAATGGAAGTGTCATGGTTATACAATCGTTTATGATCACATCACCCTCATGTATTCTTAATACATGTACATCCTGTATACTAGAAGACCTATATTAAAACCCAAAGTATTATATCAAATTTACATTGTTACTTCAGGGTTTTATCATTATGTTTCACATTTGACTATTGGGAGTTGGTGTCGATCATATACTTTCCAAAAGCATATATCATACCCAGGTGTTGATCATATACTTTCCAAAAGCATATATCAAACCTACAAATTCAGTCAAGCTTCCAAAGAAAGATGACCATGTACATAATTTGATTCTTCCCAATATCTCATGAGTGAGATCTTGTCTTCCGATTCTGTAATGAACCTGTATGATCCCTTTGAGAGACTGTATTATTCATATGCCCTTACATGCACACCAGCGCACCGGTGTATAGACCTTGATTAAGTCATCAACATATTAGTCTGCCAAATGTACATACTCAGACCTATAGTAACATACTGTCTCTAGTCAGAGGATGCGTGCCTATGTAGTGACAGCATAGGACAGAGGTCTTTGGTAATCTCGATCTCGTTAAGTCAACTCTTTGACCTAACTTATCTAACATTTATGAATCTCTATTCCTATGCAGAGGACCTGCATGAAGAGGTCGGTTAGATATCAACCTTTAGAGAAAGGATTGCCATCTCTTTCTCATGTTGGAGATCCTCTCTTAATAATCATTTGACGGAGCTTGATGAGCCCTCAATATAATTCTTTAGATATTCATCCAAGCACCAACCTATATGATTCAACTATTGAATCAACAAATGTATGGTCATTAAGATGGCCATGGTACATAACCTTAATTGCACTAAGGAACCTATTATGCAAACTAATTATTCTTCATTTCAGATCAGGAAATGATATTTTCAATAACATTTATTGAATAATGGCTCATTGTGGGCTTGCATGTTCAACAATGGCCATGTCAGAATGTGTCGCTTGGATCTCCTTCTTTGGTTCTTTTCATGGGCTTGGGTGTAGATAATTGGTTCATGGCTTGGCGAAGTGGGGCCTTAACAATATCATGAATAGCTACCACCACTTCAGGAATGGTCAACATTTTTTAAATTTTCTATTTCTTCCATACAAGGGAAGAGATCGGAATCATCATCTACACAAGGATGACCAAGAGCAATTTGTACAGTGTCATCCCTAGGGGAAAAGGTGGGAGTTGTGTTGGATGTGTGTCTGGGCATAGGATATTTCATGGGTGCCTTTCAACTCGACTAGATGTCGCCCAAAATTTTCTCGTATTTTTATATTTTTCTCATTTTTTGTGTTTTGGGCTATTGTAAGTTCTCATGGGTGTCCTCAAGTAAATCCCTGAATCCAGAAGGTGAAGCGGCACTGTGGCTCTTATTTAGGCTAGTGAGGTCATCTATCCTCGAATTCATTTGCTCCACTAACCGAGTCATGTACTCAAGAGCAGTATCCATAAGAGGTGACTCTAACAGCTCAAACTCAGGTGGGTGAGATGGTGGTAAATGTGAAGGTGGTGGTGGGTAAAGTCAGATGCCTGAAATTGTGGATGAGGCGGATATGTACGAAAAGATAACTCAGGAGGAAAGTCCTCCTGATAAAATGGAGGTGGATCGGCTGGAGAGGAAGAAGGATCCTCGAAGTCCGAATAAAAATCAGTCTAGTCAGCCAACTCCAAAATAAAAGTTGGGGATAGAGAGAGCACGATGGTCAAGTCAAGATATGCAAGAAAAAGCGTAAATGCATAGAGAAGATAGATTATGCACACAAAAAACACAAATATAAAGAAACAAACCCTTCAATTCACAAACTCAATACAATAATGACCGTGAAAATTCGGTCTATTCGGTCTTTTATGTTATCAATTTTAAAGTTAGTTAAATTTTAGAAAAGTTGTACAAGCACGTAGGTAGGCCTAGGATTGGGGCACTAATCCTTTGTGTGTACATATCAAGTATAAAATGTGAATACAATGAGGGGGTTACTCTCCTAAGATAAGGATTTTTATTTTTGGATTTTAGGGTTGAGTAGAGTTAGCGGTCTCAATTTTATTGGTTACCACTTTTTTTGGATTTTTAATAAAATGCATGATTCCCAACGAGGGATCAATTCCTTTAGTATCCTAAGTGGTCAAAATCAGAGGGAGGGAGTCAGAAAAGCAATGCAAGCATAAATAAATGATGTATGCTCAAATAGAAATGATCACCTTACCTCCAGCCCTCTCATGCATGATGCTAAGCAGAATCAAAACCTACTCTATATGCAATGCAAGCCGATAAAATCACCCCAGAACAGAAAGTGCTATTGTTATGAAGAACCATATGTTGAATATCTAGAGAAGAAACCAAAGGTCCGATCTTGGAGACTCGGTGCCCACCGCAGTGGGTCCTGCAAGCATTGTGTGGAGTCTTGTACGATGCACGGTTTCAAATCCAAATATCCAACCATTGGATTTGACTATATTCAAAAGTGAACTATAGGTGCATGAAATTTTATTAGGGCTTTGGATCTAATCTATCGAGCAAGCAAGTCCTAAACTAGGGCTCAATCACACAAATCAAATAAAAATTAAGGCAAAAAACTCAAAACTCATGAAACAAAGAAAAAGAAAAGCAGTGAAAACGCTAGAAACATGACAAGGCCCCCAGGTGAACAATCACTTGTGCACTGCAACTCGTGAAGTGAAGTGCTCAATGTCCAAAATTAGTAAAAAATATTTTTAAAGAAATAAATATAAAACTCTCCTCACAAAATAAAACAAAAAACTAAAAGAGACTGCTCTATTGTTTGCCCTCTCCTTGCCTCCTTGCCTTACTCACTTTTGGTCAGCTCGGGTGTGTCAACTTCCTAAGAAGTCATCGTTGCCGGTCAGTTCCTTGCAAGAAATATCAACAAAGAAAGATATGGTCAGAAGCAGTCAAATATAAAAAATAAAAGGAAAAAATTAAAAAATGAATAATGTACAAAAATGAATGATGCCCTTCGTTGCTCCCCGGTAATGGCACCATTTTTTGAACAAGGGTTTTTGTTGGACTGATGTTCTACACAAGGTGAGAACATCGTCACTTTGGAGATCGAACAAGAACGACTAATTCAAAAACAATTAACCTACATTTAATGATCAAAGAAATGCAATGTTTGTGGAGTTAAAATTTATTTTATTTAACTCTAAAAAATGTAAGTATATGTGTAAGTATGTAGAATGTCGAATACAAGGAGACAAGTTGGTGTAGCAGGTATATTATTTATAGATGAATAATGAATAAATTATATAGGTATATTATCAACAATTACTCAATCAAATAATAAATGAATAATTTTGTGGATTTTAAATAAATAAAATAATTCTTTTTTCTTATATATTTATATATATATATATATATTTAAATTTTTAGTTTTGTAATTTTTATTTTGTTTTCATGATTTTCTGATTTTTAGTTTCTTTTGATTTTTAATATATAATAAGGGTTTATATATAACTACATATAAAATATAAGATAATATAATAATAAATACAACCAAAAAATAATAAAAAAATTGCAGAATAAAGTGTTCTTGTACCTTTTATATTTTTCTAATATTTTTTGTAATTTTTCAAGATTTTTTGCAAGTTTTTATTATAAATTTTGTATTAGTAAAAAATGGTGACTAATTAGAAATGGTGAATTATTTTGTTATTTAAAAATAGATAAAAGCCTCAAAATTTTCCAAAACTATTTTTAATGGATAATATATACTAAAAAGAAAATTCTAAACATAAATAAATATTTTTAGATTTTAAAAAATATAATTTTTATAAGTATTTTGGAGTTTTTATTTTTAGTGATTTTGTTTTTCTAATTTAAGGGATTATTGTTCTGAAGGTATAAAATATAGTAATAAAAAGATACTATTTTTTTGGAATTTTTAAATACGATTTAATGATTTTTTAGGTTTTTTTAAGTAAATATAAATAAAGCGTATTATTTTGATTTTTATTAAATAGGAGAAAATCAAAAAATGCAAAACTAAATTATAACGTGAAAGATCAAGCTAGCAAGCACCTTACCGTATTTTTTCATGATTTTTGGAGCACAGGTTATATTTTTAGAAAATAGAAAACATGTACAAAAATTAATTGAACTAGAAGGGGTATTTTGTAACTAAAATAAAGAACAGGATACAAAATGCAAAATATCCAAAAGTTTACAACTAATTTCCAAATTAAATACTATACTACAATTAAAAATGCAAGGGCTTTTATGCAAAATGCCCAACTCACATGGGGTCCACGTGAGCTAAGCTGGCAATGACCTAATAGCAATATGCAACAAACATAGGGATTCACTTGCAAAAAGTACACAAAATATATAAAGGTTTTAATTATTTACATGGCTGAATAAAAATACAAGAAAAATGAGGGGCTATATGTGAAATTTAAACCCTAAAGTGCACTGATTGTGCGGTGCTGGATTCTTCACCTGACATGCATCGAGTTGGGGACGCGCAATACCTCTTCTCTGATTTGGGGCTCAGATTAGATCCCATGCGGGATCAAATGGTGGCATCTTTCCAAATCTGATGGTTGCGAGATGATCTGGAGCTCATCCCCATATCGGATGGTAGTTGCTGTCCTTGAAGAACAACAAGGAACTCCTCCTCCTCTGAGCTTCAATCTTCAAATCCTCTCACCTCGGAGCCTCTTTCTCGATGCTGAAGTGGTCTACACTCTTGACGGAGATGTCTGCAGCTGAGGATGGCCCACGACCCCACGGAGAGGTGCTAGAAGCTCAAAGATGACATGGGCTCCTGGAGTGCTTTTTGCAGGCTGATTCGAGCCAGGAGGGCTCCTTTAAGCAACGGACCCTCATAGAGAAAATCATGGGTCAAGGGCAAATTGCCTCGATCGGATTAGGCGTGGAATAAAAGCAATGTGGATGCGGGCGGAGAGGTCCGGTGAGGTGGAACCAGAGGGACCTCGATGGTCCAAATCTGAGGTTATCTGTGTGAGCTAGAGGTTTGCAAACGGTGGAAAAATGATAAGAAAAAGAAGATGAGGTTGTTGGTGGAGGTCGAGAAAAGGGTAGATGATGGTATACGATGGTCAAAGCTATGGAGCTCTAGTGATGGTTAAACCTTTAATCTAAGCTAAATCAATAATTAAAACCTAAGCTAAAAATGCATAATGAAAGACAAGAACTAAATCTACCAACAAAGTGAATAAAAAGAACTCGATTTGGTCGGAGCCAAAGAAGGTGGACGTCGATAGTGTAGCTCACCGGGGATGGGTGGGAATACCTCCTAAACCACTCCTCCTCACTACAAAAAGCGGGGAAAGCCTCCTGTCTCAAACCCTTGGTTGTGAAATGAGGTGATGAAGTGGAACAAAAGGGAACCAACCCCTCAAAACTGGAGAGGGGCAAAATTATATACAGAGGTGAAGGGACGGTTTTGAGGGTGGATTGTAAGCGAAGGAAAAGGGGATGGTGATGGATGGCGAGTCGGCATGAATCGTTGAGGATCAAGGAGTAGAATGATGGAATGGGTCGAGGAAGAGGAGATATGGCGAATGCATGAAAATATAGAGAAGTTGGGTCGATCGTTGAATCTGACAAGAGTCAGAAGGGGAGAGAGGACAGTTGACCTGGGGTCAACTGTCGGAGAGTCCTAGTTGATCCACATGGGCCAACCAGGAAAAAGATAATAAAAAATCCTTTGTAAATTTAATAATAATTATAAATAATTTATCTAATTTTGGTTATAAAATAAAAAAAATGTTTATAATTTCATGTAGTATTTTTCCTATTTTTATTTATTTTTATGGGGTTATTTATTATATGTTAATATTTACATGTATAAGTATAGGTATATTTACCTATATTTTGTATAATTTATTTTTATTTTACATTTTAGATTTTATTATTTTATATACATAATTTATATATTTAAAACTTATGTAGATACACTTAAATATATTTTTATTATATTTTTCTGAGTCTATTTGTACACTTAATTAAATATAGGTATAAATAATATAGGTATTCGTATAGTATATTCATCTATGTATTTTATAGAATTATTTATTTTAGTATATTTTTAATGGTTTTATTTTACTATAAAAAATATTTACAAAATTTTAAAAATATATAATAATGAAAAATATAAGGAATGAATAAAATGAATATTTTATTCAGGTATATTGTAATAGGGGTCCAAAACCAAACTTTTTGCATCTTAACTTTAAATTAAATGAAACTACCTTCACTAAATAGCTAATAAAAAATTATATACAATTAAAGGTGATTTTGGGGCATTTTGAGGTCATATGGAGGAGATATAGGTCTGTGAAGTTTGGGATCTGGAATTTTATTCTGACTGTAAAATGTACACTACATATTATTTTGGTGAGAAATAAATTTGTTATTTTCCATATATTTTTATCTTCAACTCTCATGTACAGAAGTTTATTGATTATAAATAATAAAGAATAAAGTAGGTCATAAAATGTATTATTTGCCTAAATAAATTAGGATTTCTATTGTATTTTTGGCCCTTATCCCCCCTGCTTTATTCCTTGTTGATCCAGTTATCATGATACCTAGGTCTCGGGGTTTGGGTTCATAAAATATCATTGGTATTTTTTTTCTTTTTCTTTCATTTCCTTTGTTCTTTAATTTTGGCTTTAATTATGGTGTTTTATGCATTATTTACTGAATAAATAATTAATGTTATTTTGTATAAATTAATGCTATTTACATGCATTTGGCTAGGGATTAAAGGCCAAAATGAAATAATAAAGGTCATGAAATGGAGATTCATTAGTAACCCGAATCCACCTAGTCAAATACTACAAGACCTAGTTCCTACCTCCCTACACCGACACCTCGATTTCGTGGTTTTATACACATGTCTGTCAAAACTTCTCCTCCTGCCTTCAACATTGCTTGGGGATATCTAGATTACCGCCTGGCCCCCAGAGAGTAGCTTTCACATTAGGATATTATCAACATCCACTCTATGTAGCATTCTCAGATCTGGGAGATAGTGGACACCATGATCTTATTAACGTGAGATGGCTACATATGACAATGATTATGCATAGTTCACGAGTGATCAGTTTGAGATCATTTATCGCATGTCCGATGGGATGCATCTGATGCACATCTTAAGGAATCCTTCTGCTCCTCCTACTAGACTTGCTCCTCCTACCAGACCTGCTCGTGCACCCCAAGCCCATGCATGTCATTCTCAGCTTCCTAGAGCTCCTACACCTCGTCACCCCTCACATCGTCCTTCTACTCCAATCCATTCTTCCTTTACATGAGGAAAGGATATTTGTATGCTTTAGCAAGAAGAAAAATAGGAATCTGAAGAGGAATCTAAGTCCTCCGACCCAAAAGAGAGTGGAACTCTAGAGTACAAATACAACTCAAACACTCATCGCGTGATAGAACGTGGCAAGAAAGCACATCCCTCTCCCCGTAATGATTCAAAAAACATAGAATATTATGATTTCGAGTACTATCAATTATCTTTAGTAGTTTTTTAGTTCTTTTTTTCTCTCTAGTACTTAGTTTCCTTTGTTGTGCTTTTCATTCAGTCTTATAAGGGGAACACCATTTGTATGCTACAAATATTTTGTATTTGTTCTGTATTTATTAATGAAGTATGCATATTTGTCTTTCTCTTTTGTCTATATTTTTAAGTGATTACAAAAAAGGGGGAAAAGAAATAGCTTCAAGTTGAATTAATAAAAGCTTAAGGGATATTTTATTAAGGGGAGAAAATATAAAAGATTAAAAATATGCTTTATAATCATTACTCACCTTACATACCTAAATAATTAAAAGTAAGTTTACGGTTCTTTTAGTAAGGGGTAGAAATTAAAATCAAAATTCAACTTTTCTTGATTAACTATTTTGATGTACTTTGATTTATTTAAGTTCGATTTGAAATTATTATGCTTAATTGATTACATTTCTTTAAGATTTAAAAAATTTTGTCATCATTAGAAAATGGGAGATTATTAGTTCTTTGTTGTCCAGCGTTTTAATGATGGCACATACAGACATATATCGTAGTCGCTCGCTTATTGTGATTGTAGGACTACAAATGTGATTTTAGCTCAGCTAGTCTCCAAAGTGTCATCGACTCCAAGCATAGCAAGATCTTAGAATGTTGTTTAACTTTGTTCGAAAAGTTGTTGCTTATTTACTTGTACTATTTTAGAAAGTTGTAATCTCCGATAGGCTTCAATGGACAATTTCCAAATCGAGATATCAACCAATTCAATTTATGATCAAACATATGTTCTTAGTGATTGACCACATGCATTGCTACCTGATTGATCATCCATGATCAATCATCACCATTTTACCTTATCATTCATAATTTGAATTCCATTTCACCTATCAAAAACAAATCGACATTTACTTTTGATCTGATCCATCATTTCCATCAGAGCAATCATTGTATTTTGCTTGATCAATTATTACTTCAAATCTACTATGATTCGTTGCTAATTTTGATTCCAATGAACATGTTCTTAGACCCCTATATAAGAGACCCATACCCATTATTGGAAAACACACAATTCAAATATTGACTCATATTCCCTCTGGAAAAGAAAGAAGCTCTTTCTGAGTAATTCTCTTCTCAATTCTTTCTCCTGATCTTTGATCCGTTTGATTATTTCGAGAAGAAGTTTTGTCAGTTGATAATTGTTAAGCATCATTATCGAATTCGTAGAGTCAATCACTTGCCAACGTTCACGTTTTCATGATAATAGTCTTCTTGGCAACCCTCCCTAGCCTAATGATATTTTATTTTGTGATTGATATTGCTTATTCACCTATCCTATCTATGATGTAACTGATGTGCTTATATTTGTGAATATATTGTGCAATTATATTCTTTTGGTTACTTATAGATTTCACTGCACTTTATCTGAGAATCTTTATTGTTATCTACTAAGATAAGTTTTTCTAAAAGAGATTATTAAATGTTTATCTTTTGTTTCCATTTAACCACTTTCTGCAGGACCTTAGATGTCTGATCTCAAGTGTGATTGATGCTCTTGGAAGTAAGAACTCTAAGTAAGTCAGAAGAAAGTCGAAGCTCACATGTTCTTCTACAAGTGCTACAATGTGTAATATGTAGTGTTGATCTCAGTATCTAATCCAAGATTGTGAAGTGTTAAGCTTTTTAAATGGTTGAGATATCTACATAAATATATCGTGCTTTATAGTGAAGCAGTTGATTAGCTTGACTGCTCATGAAATCCCAAGTCAGGAAGACTCAAGTCGTGTTTTTACTCATATGGGTTTCCACATAAAAAGACCATGCAAGTGTTTGAGTGGATTGCATGTTTTAATATTCTATGCTTATTGGATATTCTACATTAAGTTTAAAAAACTACCTCGAACCACTATTCAACCCCCTTTTAGTGGTGTCGTGATTCCCAGCTCACACTACTAAGGTCTATATACTGATGAGCTGATGTGCTTCTATAGATGTATGATCTCTCAAAAGAATCATACATGTTAATACTTTCTAACCGGTAGACAGTTCTCACCAAGAGACATTAGGGTCACAATGAATTCCTTTCACACTCGTCTTGTTTATGAAATAAGATAAGTATTCGAGAAAATAATATATGCTTTTGGAACACATATTATTTATATTATCGTCCACTGATTTATTGAGAAATCTATTAATAAACCTTTGAAAAAAACAACTAAGCATGGGTTTGAGCTTCAGGTTTAATCGAAGTCTTCAGTACATATGATGCTGAAGTATGAGAATACTCTAGGTTGATGCGATCATAATAGATTAGACACCATGACACTTCCATTCCGAGAGAATGATGAACCTAGGCGAATTTCAGTTATTCTGCTTTGAAGCTAAATGAATGAGAATTATTTGGATTATATTAATTCATAGAACAAATTTCTAGAATCAAGGAGTTAGAAATTAATCTGAAATGGTACAAAGTCAATTGGAGGAATGGTTTGAAAAGTATCTGACTACATATGTAAATCTAATTGGAGAATGATCTAAAGTGGATTAAACCATGATATTAGATATAAATATAATTATCATATAACTATACATATAATCTCCTTGATATTGCCTCCAAGTATCTATAAATGCTGCTCACTAATTGATGAACCTCATATTCATCATGCTAAAATTGGTCATTTAGGCTCTGTCCCCCATCATCTACCTGTAATTATTCATTAATAGAGCATTATTAGCCATCATGCATGTGTAAATAATATCTGCATTTCATCATGCATAATTGCATTTAAAATTCCCAGTGTAAATTAGCCTAAAAAGCCGCTAACTTCTCGCATTTTTAGTTAATTCATCCTAACTCCGATTGACCCAAAACCACCTCCATTGTGTAGATATTACTAACCTTATTAAATAAAAAATACAAAAAAATTACTAACCCCAATAAGTGTCAAATCCTCCCAAAGTCAAATTTCACATCTGACAGACTAAAATGAGCATATCTCCCACATACAGTGTCCGATTTTGGTCTACTCACTTTTAAAGTACTCCATTTTCAAATACCTTCAAAACAAGACCAATTTCATAAAATTCGGAGCTCATATGTGAAAGTTGGGTTTTGGGCCTCTTTTGCGCATTTTGACTTTTTGCCAATTTTGACCTGAGTTTTTATGTGCTTAATTAACTCTTTTAATTTTGTTTCTTTTTCATTTATGTTCTTTGATGAAAGTTTTATTAAGCGACGTGAAAATCCAATTCCAGATCGAAACTGAAATCAAAGAAACTGACCAAGTCCGAGTGTCCGTTGTCGGTCTGTACAAAAGTTGTCCGTTTGTGACTTCTATTTTATTTTCCTATTTTCTTATCCATTAAAAATCCAAAAAAATTAGATTAATGTGTAAATAATTTTCTTCTTTTTTATCGTATTTTTTCTAGATTTTTTTATCCCCTCTAAAACCACCAAAAAAATTACAAAACCCAAAAATACGGTTTTCTATACACATGGAAAGCCGCCAAAAATACCACTTCGCACAGGTGACCTCTTTTGCTCCCGGGCCCTTCACGAAAGTTGTAGATCTCATCGAAACGAACAACTTTCGTGAAGAAAACTTTTCTATCCGAGGTCATCTTCTACCTCTTTTCCCCCTCTCAAAATCTGAAATTTTTTTGGTGCCACGTGGCAGCTCCAGGGCATGCCACGTGGCACCAAGGCTTCCTCTCTCCCCAGCACCCCTGGGTCACGTGCCTAGCACGTGACCAGGGTCATCTTCCCCAACGGCAACCGCCTCCTCCATCAATGACCGCCATGCGCGGCCATTATACCCTCCAGCCGTTCACCTCCTCCTCCCGAAACGCCCCTCGCACCTCTCCTATAAAAGCCTCGCCACCAGCCTCGACTTGGACCATCCGCCATCTCCAGCAAGAGAGGAAGGAAACAGTCGCATTGGGTGGTGACAGCACCCTCTTCTCGTCGACGTGCTTCCTCCGGCAGGCGTGATCCAAGGAGCACATCTGTGCCCCTTGCGGCTGCTCCATTCACGGACGGCTAAGGTACCCTCTCTTCTTCATCGGAGAGGGTTGATTCCACCACACACCTCCATCTCCGACCTCGCTAAGGTCGGAGCTCCATCTCCGACCCCTAACACACGAACCCCGACGACGTGCATCCCTCGTTCCCTTGTGTTTTGCCTGACAGCCTTGCAGGAACTCCGTCCGAGTCCAGCCACCGCAGGGAGGTGCCGCCGCATCACCTCGCCGCCTCGCAGAACATCGTCACCCCCGTACCTCGGCTGCTCCGGTCCTCCCCGCTCAGCTGCTTCGACCACTTCGACCACTCGCCCAGCACCACCTCCGCCCCAAGCGAGCACCGCGCACCACCTCGCACCGCCGCGTCTCCCTCGGCGCCCGACGCCTCCTGCTCCGCCGCCCGCGCCTCGCGCCGTGTGTCGGCCGAGGTGCGGCTATCTCCTCCGACTTCGCCGCCTAGCGCGGCGCCTGCGTCGGCCGCCCGCATCGCCCCCTCCGCGTCTCCGCCCTCCTCCCGCAGCGAACAGTCACCGTCGGATCAGGCAAGAGGCCCTTGATCCGACGGTCCACACGCCGCCACGTGGGCTCCCCCTAGCCAGCCTCCAAGCCTGAGGCTCGGGCGCCCAAGCCTCTAGGCCCGGCCCGAACCACAGGCTCGGGTACCCGAGCCTGTGCCACCGACCCGAGCCTCCTGGGCGCACGTGCTTAGCACGTGCGCGTGGAAAAATTGCAATAAAACCCCTGGCACTTTCAGAATTTGCATATATACCCCCGCCAGGGTTAAATTTCAGAAAGCCCCCTCAAGTTTTTAATAATTACAGATAAGTCCTCCAGGGACCTTTTTGCAAGAAAAACTTTACTTTTATTTACAATTTAGTCCCTGTAATTTCATTTTAGCATATTTTCTCCATCTGAACTCCGATTTTAGCATATAATATGTCATTTCGAAGCTAATTCCGTGCTCTACAACTTAGCATAGTTTGTGAACAGATCTGAAGTGGTTTATTGTCAATTATTATTTGTGGATCATCACTGACTTTCGTAGGCTTATTTTGACATATTTGTGACACTTTTCCCTTGATATATTTGATGACTTATTTTGCAGGGAGTCGTTGGAGTTAAAATATTATTTGAGGACTTATTTTATGCAGGGGTGAAATTAAGGAGATTGAGTATTGACTTGTGGACTGCAACATCTCTTAAGAATATAATTTGAAGAATTTTTGAGATAAAATTGATTGCAGGAATTCTCCGGGATCTCTTCACTCTTATTCGCTTTATGAATTAATTTGACACATATTTCAGGATTAGATATCTTCTGATCTGTGATTTATTATAGAGGAAATTGATCATCATTGTTTGGATTGGAATTCTAGATCACAGATCCTGAGCATAATTTCTGTTTATTTTTGCATAGCATTTTCATCGTTGCATTGTATATTTTCATTAACGCAAAAATTAATCGAGCATTTATTAATTATTTAATTTGATTTAAAACCACGCAACTAAAAATCACCGTTCCCTGAGTTCGACCTTGGTACACTTACCAAGTAAAAATTACTCCACAACATTCAAAGTTTGTGGTTTTTGATCGACCGATTTTCACCTCCTATACTACAACTCATCGATATTAAAGAGGTGGATTTCGCGTTCATCAAATGGCGCCGTTGCCGGGGAACGGCGAATTTTTTGGGTTTTGAATCATTTTTTTTTTAATTAATTTTTGTAAAATTAATTTTTGTGTCATTTTTTTTTCTGCATTTTATTCTGCATTTCTCTCTTACTCCATTTACTAACCGCAATTTCTCTCTTTGCAGACTACTGGGAGCTAAAACTTGAGATTCGATCAAGGATCTGCAAGGACAAAAATTTGAATTTTTATTCCTGAGAGAGAGAGAGCTTAGAGTAGATTTTATTTTCTGCAATATTCTCAGGGTCCCTCTCTTTGAACCCTTGTAATAATTAAGACTGAACATTTCTGTGGTGTGTCGGGTCTGTTTCAACCCCTTCTGTGTGGTTGGGACCCGACTTGAGTGGCGTAGGACTTAGGCACATATACGCTTACCTGTTTATCTTTGATTGTGCTCGTAATCTCTAGGCCACACTTTTTCACTAATTAAACGCACTATAGATCGTTCAACATTAGCCAAATTTTAAATCAATTCTTCACGCTAATAGAACTATCTGTTTAGGGCGTTTTTCATCTGTGCATATCATTTAGTGTAAATTTAAAATTCCTTGTCTTGCATCCCGCATGAAGAACGCGAGGATTCACTGTAAGTCCTTCTCTTAAGCATGCATCATTGATTTACGCTTGCATTGGCTTTTTCGATTCTCCCTCCTCAAGTTTTACAACTTAGGAATTAACGGAATTGGGACTGCTCGTTAGGCGTGAATTTCTGTGCTCACTTAAACTACAGTGATAACCTTAATCTAAAATTGGGACTGCTAATCAAGGTGACTGCAAATAAACTGACCTAAAATTAACTCTTGTTTGGTGGAGAGAAACCCACTCATTGTTTGTTTAAGGACAAGATCGCACACCTTAGGGTAGAGCCAAAAACCGAAATACTTCATTCAGACTACTGATTTTAAAAACAATTAGCTACTTTTCAGTGAGGGTCTCGGGTAGCCGTTTACGGTCCGACTTCCCTTAGCAGAGTAGGTGGTTTAGAGGACACCGCGGAAGGCACCGTCCTCAAGTAACACGGGTAGCCGTTTATACGGTCCGTACTTACACCTATACTGGCTGAAAGTGGGTGCAACTAGTTGTATGAACTCGGGACAGTCTTTATGAAATATTTCGGCACCTAACAGCTCCTCTTAATTTGCAAGATTGTCTTGTCACTAAATTAAAACTGAAAAGATAAGCGGCCGAACCCTGACGTGCCTTCATCTGTGTTGAGTGGTGAACTTGAAAATTGGCTGGTGTTTGCTTTGTATCTGCTTCCTAGTAGAGATTCTCTCCACACTCCTTGTCTTGTTCTTTTCACTCCTTTACTAAGGAATCTCTTATCCTTATCAAAAACCTCATTCAATTCCGGCACTTAACACTTAAATCTTCCTTTCTGAAGGTGAATCACAATGCCTCCAAAGGTGAAGACCCCTGGTGACGATGAGAACAACAATGACCCCATCCATGCCCTCTTGGCTAGAATAACCGCTGCCGAACAAACCAATGAACTACTTAGGATGCAGTTGGCAATAATACAACAAGGCGAGGCTGCTATGGAAGACACGTATCTCCCAGAATTAGATGAAGATTATAATTGGTTGAGACCTGTCCCCCCTGAGGATGCGTTCGAACACAAACCGCATTTCCTGGCACTATTGCCAAAGTTCGGAGGAAATAACCATGAAGAACCATATATCTTCCTCCGCGACTTCGAGTTAGTCTGTGCTAACCTCTGCCACCCTAAGGTTAGCCAGGACTACATAAGGTTGAGAGCTGTCCCCTTCGCCTTGACTGATAAGGCGTCTTACTGGCTAAAAAATCTAGGGGAAGTAGTCACGACATGGGCCACGTTCAAGATTCTGTTCTTAAAGAAATTCTACCCAGTTAGTAGAATTAATCAAATGAGGATAAAGATCACGAGTTTCACCCAACACCCGAGTGAACCATTTCATGAAACCTGGGAAAGATTTACAGACTTAGTACAGAAATGCCCAGGACACGGGATAAGTAAAATGATGCTGGTCCAAAGTCTTGTGAGCGGGCTGAACCCTGAGACTCAAGGGTTGGTTAGTGCATCTTGCGGAGGAAGCTACATGGGGCGCCACGAGGACACCGTATACAAGGTGTTCGAAAGACTTGCTGAGTCTAGCCGTGCACAAACCACTAGCCGGGCTTACATAGCCGGCTCCAAAAAGACGGTGAATAATCTGACAACCGACCACAATGCTGACATGGGAATAATAGCTGATAAGCTAACTATGGTTGAGCAGATTTATAAAAAGGTGGATGAGATCCATAAATCATCTGATATGGAGAAATTAGCCAAATTGCCTAAACAAATGGAGGAATTGGCTGACAGGGTATCAAAGATTGCAACCCCCGCACCCATACACCAAATTCACTACATTCAAGGTCAAGGGGTAGGGCAACATAGCCATTGGGGTGGAGACCAAGTCTTGTCCTCTCAAACTGATGAAACCTCCGCTCAGACTGATTTTGAGGAACCTCCACAAGTCTTGGAGATAAACGGAGTCTGGTACAATTTGGAACCAGTCAATCGCTCAAGCCAAAACTCTACTCCAAATCCTCGTCCACCGCAAGCCCAGCCCACCTACCAGCCTCAACTACAGCAGAGACAGCAATATCGCACAGGTTATCAGAACCCGCAACCTCAGCCACAGCAGAACCAATGCCAAAGCCAACAAGGGCAATACCAGCGACCTCAGGCCAGGCAGGGCCAAGGGTCCTCCTCCTCTTCTGCTATCTCTCCAGAACTCCAGCGAGTGCTGGATGAGCTTCATGACATGAGAGTCGACATAAATCGACTCTCTCGTTGGAGAGATGAGGTGACAGCACCCCAGACCGTGATTCCAGCTCAAGTCCAGGCTAACCCAAATAGCCTTGGACACAATCAGGTATCAATCTCTGACTATTCCATACCTGAGCTTAAACCTTCCTCAAATAATGACTCTTATCATATCTCTCTTAGGAGCGGAAGGACCGTAACCATGCCTGATCGAGCAAAAGAACACGAAGACATAGCCCCAGTGTCCACCAATTCACACAACCCTGGGGGAATTGACAAAGGAAGACAGGAGGAGAAAGAACAACTCCCACCCACACCACCCGGATATAATGGAGAGTCTGAGTCTGAGTCAGACAAAGAAATACCACCAAGTTTCCCTGTTTTTAGTCAGAGTCAGAGTCCTGTACGAACTTTTTCATTCAATAAAAGTGATGATGTTGATCACAACAAATCTGTTCCTTTCCCCCGTGCTCTTACGGCAGGGAAGAAGAAAAACATAAAAAACCAAAAAAATGATGATGAGATGGCACGCATCTGCAAGGAAAATATTAAGGTCACTCTGTCCTTGGACGAGATGATAGAAAGAGATTCGGCTTTTCGGAAATACCTTAAGGTGCGATGCACACCAACTAGGGCCAGCAAACAAAATCCTAGCCGAACAAAGAAACACATACTCTCAGTAGCCACATCTCGTCTTATAAAAAATGAGCTGCCAAGAAAGAAAAGAGACATGGGTGCTCACTTCATCACTAGCTACATAAAGGAAATCAAGTTTGCGAGAACATTGTTAGACAATGGATCATCCATCAATCTCATGCCCACAACCCTATATGAGCATCTAAATCTAGGTCCTCTTAAACAATCTACAGCTGTACTTCAATTCGCAGACACATCAACTAAGCGACCTAGGGGCGAGATTCGAAACATTGTCATCAACATAGAGGGACAAAACTACCCAGTGGATTTTACAATTCTTGACATGGATGTCCCTAGAAATTGGAAAGATTCCCAGATGATACTAGGGCGACCCTTCCTTAGGACCGCAGGAGCTATATTTGATTATACATCAGGGAGAATCCAGTTCGGGAAAGTTGAACTTAAAATGCAGCAAACTAGGTTCCAAAGACCTGACACTGAGTCGAGCACCGAGTCTGAAAAATCAGAAACTGAGACTGAATTTACAGAACCAACAGCTGGGTCCTGGAGACAAAACTCGGCCGCAATGATAGAATCCACCTCATCTGGTGAGGATATTGTTGATGACTTAGTCTGCCAGCTCATCCATGCATCTACCTATACTCTTGGAGACTCAGAGGCCACTCTCGACCTGTCAGTCCATTCTCCTTATGGACAATCCTTGAGTAAGGTAAACCGATCGGACGCGGCGATTGCCACACCTCATTCCATCATTAGCGATCCGATCCCTGATACAACCATGATGGTGGTCAACAATGATACACTACAAGCGTCCACATCACAAAAACAAACATCACAAACAGAACCAGATTCAAGAAACATCATTGACTTACCTGAACTCAAACCATTTCCCCCTACACTTAAGTATGCCTTCCTCGCAGGACAAAAAGGACAATTTCCGGTCATTATCAGCTCACAACTGACCGAAGAGCAGGAGATCCGCCTGCTTAATGTTTTGGAGAAAAACCGCAAGGCTATAGGCTGGAGATTGTCTGATCTTCCAGGGATTAACCCAGCCCTTTGTTCACACCATATTTATTTGGAAGATAATGCTAAACCCTCCCGTGAATGCCAACGTAGATTGAATCCGAACTTACGGGAAGTGGTTAAGACTGAGATCGAAAAATGGTGTAAAGCTGGGTTCATATATCCCATCTCCGACTCCAAATGGGTGTCACCTTTGCATGTAGTCCCGAAAAAGTCAGGACTCCAAATTATCACCAATGAGGAGGGAGAAGAGATTACGACACGGGTACCCACGTCGTGGCGTGTCTGTGTGGATTACAGGCGCCTGAATGCCGCAACGAAGAAGGATCACTTTCCGCTGCCTTTTATTGATCAAATCCTGGAGAGATTGGCAGGGAGAGAATACTTCTGTTTCTTAGACGGGTACTCGGGCTACAATCAGGTAGCCATCGCCCCCGAGGACCAGGAAAAGACTACTTTCACATGCCCCTTCGGCACATACGCATTCAAGCGAATGCCCTTTGGTCTTTGCAATGCCCCCGGCACCTTTCAACGATGCATGATTGCAATTTTTGCCGACATGGTTGGGGATTTCCTGGAAGTATTCATGGATGACTTCTCGGTCCACGGTGATTCATTCGATGATTGTCTAGCGCACCTAGATCGAGTCCTCCAAAAGTGCAGGGAAGTGAATCTGGTGCTCTCTTGGGAAAAAAGCCATTTCATGGTAAAAGAGGGCATTGTACTAGGGCATGTCATCTCCAAGAAGGGAATGGAGGTTGACCCTGCCAAAGTTGATGTGATCAAAAAGCTTGAGCCACCCACAAATGTGAAACAAGTACGGTCTTTTCTAGGGCATGTCGGATTTTACAGGAGATTTATAAAAGACTTTTCAAAAATTGCCCGACCGTTAACAGACCTTCTTGGGAAAGACACCGAATTCCTGGTAGATCATAAGTGTCTAGAAGCCTTCGAATTACTCAAGAAAAGAATCATTGAGACACCCGTCCTACAAGCTCCGGACTGGTCTCTTCCCTTTGAGATCATGACAGACGCATCTGATTTCGCTATAGGGGCTGTATTAGGACAACGGAAAGATGGAATCCCGTATGCTATTCACTACGCAAGCAAGGTTTTAGACCCTGCTCAGAAAAATTACACTGTGACCGAAAAAGAAATGCTTGCTGTGGTGTTTGCCTTGGAAAAATTTCGATCAATACTTCTGGGATCTAAGGTGACAGTTTACACAGACCATTCTGCCATTCGCTATTTAATGACCAAAAAGGATGCAAAAGCACGACTTCTGAGATGGATTCTACTGCTTCAAGAATTTGATTTGGAGATTAAGGACAAACCTGGTGTTAAGAATGTCGTGGCTGATCATTTATCACGGATTGAACATAATAAAATTCCGGAATCTGAATCCATCCGTGAAACCTTCCCAGACGAGTCAATTTCTGCTATTGACTCGCTCCCTTGGTATGCAGACACGGTAAATTATCTCGTCACCAATGAAGTTCCTCAAGGTTGGCCCAGAAACAAAATCGATCGTCTCATATCGGAAGCGAGACACTATCATTGGGAAGATCCTTTCCTTTTCTTTGAAGGACCGGATTGCATATGGCGAAGATGTATTCCTCAAGAGGA
Source organism: Ottelia alismoides (assembly GCA_037367405.1). Lineage (NCBI taxonomy): Eukaryota > Viridiplantae > Streptophyta > Magnoliopsida > Alismatales > Hydrocharitaceae > Ottelia > Ottelia alismoides. The sequence continues at coordinate 728,583 of JAZKJV010011547.1, forward strand.
ATATCAAAGTATCCTCAATCTATGCCACACCTTGGAGGCGGGAGGACATCACTCTGGGAAGAGGACCGCTGAGAAGATATTGCAATGTGGATTTTACTGGCCGACCTTGTTTAAGGATGCTTATAATTTTGTGAGGTCATGCCCCGTCTGTCAGAGAATGGGAGGAACCATTGGGTCCAAAGATGCCATGCCTATGCAACCAGTAATCATCTGTGACGTATTCGATGCATGGGGCATTGACTTTATGGGCCCATTCCCCAATAGTCAAGGATTTGAATATATTCTTCTCGCGGTAGATTATTTATCTAGATGGGTGGAGGCTATCCCTACTCGAGCAGCAGATAGCAAAACTGTTTGCAAATTTTTGAAAGATCATATTATTTCGAGGTTTGGAATTCCAAAAGTTTTAATATCTGATGGGGGAAGCCACTTTGTCAACCGGGAGGTGAAGAAGTTGACTAAGGAATACGGCATCGAGCACCGTGTCGCTACTCCGTACCACCCACAATCCAATGGCATGGCCGAGGTGTCAAACAGGGAGGTTAAAGGAATTTTACAGAAGCTCGTTCGCCCTGACAGGAAGAACTGGTCCCAACTCCTGGACCAAGTTCTGTGGGCTTACCGGACGGCTTATAAGACCCCATTGGGCACCTCCCCGTTTAGAATGGTATATGGAAAACCATGCCATTTGCCCGCAGAGCTCATCCACAAATCAGAATGGGCAATCAAAAAGATTAATTGGAACTGTCACCAAGGAAAGAAGAAGCGAGACATGAATTTGAATGAACTGTCTGAAATTAGAAATCATGCATATGAAAATAGCACCATTTACAAGGACAAGGTCAAGAGATGGCATGACAAGAACATTCGAACAAAGATCTTTGTCCCAGGGCAGAAAGTTTGGCTATTTAATGCAAAGTTGAAAATTTTCCAAGGGAAATTGAAATCAAAATGGACGGGACCCTTCATTGTAAGAGAGGTACACAATAATGGGAGTGTTGAGATCTCAGAGACCGCAGATAGCGCGCAAACATCTATGGTCAACGGTCAGCTGCTGAAACATTTTGTCGAATCCAATGAGCAATTAGTACAAGTTGAACAGATCTCCTTCACTCAGGGCATAAATTTTGACGAAAAATTTGATCTGCCCAGATAGCACACCTCTCCGGAACCTACACTCTCTTGTACATCCGAAATTCTTCCCGGTTCCCCATCTGTAATCATCCGATTATACTTAGGCTGGCCTGAGCCTAAGTATAGGGGGACCGCTACCATTGTTTATACATCACTTCTCTTCTTTTGTTTTTAATCCTTCTATATTTGGTACGAGCTATGTCAACATTTCACTTTGTGCCATGGGGACATAGCACTTGCTAAGTATAGGGGGTGTGTTTGTATATATTTTATCTACTTTATCCATAGCTCGTACTTTAATCGTTTTTATCTAACATCGGGGATGGGTACGAGTAATGTGTATAATACCTGTTTTCTAAAAAAAAAAAAACCCAAAAAAAAAAACAAAAAAAAACAAAAAAAAAACTTTTGCATTAAAAAAAAAATCACCACTCATGGTCTTGCATTTCATCACGCATTTCTTGCATTCCTTGGTTGATATATTCCTGACACATTCACTATCACTCAAGGCTTGAGGATTTTTGAGGACACTTGATTTCTGAAATCTTGAGATTCTGAGTTAGCCTGCCTTAGTCATTAGGGTTTTTAGAACTTAATAATCCACACTTCCCTAGTTTGAAAGATTTGAGCGCTATATTGCACTCTTCATCTCTAACATTCAAAAAGAATATGATCAGCACAATCACTTTCACAACTGCATGATTGATGAGATGAGTTGAGATATCACTTGAGGAACTAGGACTGGAGATTTGAGTTTAGACCCGATCTGATGATATTCGAGGATGGGATAAAGTTAATGAAGGCTGCAGAAAACCTGAGTGTCAGCAAAAACCCAGCCAGTATGTGAACAAGTTCATATGCTATCTTTTTGATATTGACCTAAGTGCCAGGGTGTGATGAAACTTAAGGAAAATTGTTGATCAGTGTGCGCCAACTTTTGGTAAAAGCAGTGGAGCTAGCCAACAAAAAAAAAAAAGAAATATCAAAGAAAAGCTCTATCATCCAAAGTCAAATTCTAAATGAGCTTCCACCAATGGCGAGCGCTCCCAAACATTTTCAAAGTGTCCACTTGGACCAAGCGCTAATTAGGACCAAGGAGTCGGGCTGACACCATAAAAGGGCTCTGCATCGTAAGCGATACAAGTCTGGGTGTCGAAGGTATCTTAGATACTCAAAAGAGACACACCCCGGTGTACTCCCAGAAAAACAAGTGCAGACGACTCCAAATTCTCTTGACGGACACATTGATCAACAAAACAAAAATATACTTGTGTTGAGTAATAAGGCACTCGAGAGGCACCTTGTTCCAATGTAAGGGAGAGAAAATTAGACACAATCCTATGCCCTCCATCAACTGGCCGTCCATCTACACTTTCAAGTCTGACAAACTAATGAGACGGCTGACTGAAGCAAGAATAGACTTATTCCCTAGGGTTGAGGGTCAGGTCTAGAGGAGAGTCTCTTGAATTGGAACTTTGGGTGATGCCCCAACTCGACTCTCATGAAATGCAGTACACTTAAAATCATATCCTTATACTATATGTACAAAAAGAGAGTCTGAAAATTAGAGAAGTTGGGTTCCTTTTGATTGAAGGTTGGTTGAGCACGGAATCTTATGATCACTCAAATTAAGGGTCTTCTATGAATTAAGCCTTGAAAATTCACTTACACAGTCAGGGATGTATTCAACTAAGTCATTCATTCATGCTCGGGGACGAGCATGGTCTAAGTATAGGGGTATGATGAACCTCATATTCATCATGCTAAAATTGGTCATTTAGGCTCTGTCCCCCATCATCTACCTGTAATTATTCATTAATAGAGCATTATTAGCCATCATGCATGTGTAAATAATATCTGCATTTCATCATGCATAATTGCATTTAAAATTCCCAGTGTAAATTAGCCTAAAAAGCCGCTAACTTCTCGCATTTTTAGTTAATTCATCCTAACTCCGATTGACCCAAAACCACCTCCATTGTGTAGATATTACTAACCTTATTAAATAAAAAATACAAAAAAATTACTAACCCCAATAAGTGTCAAATACTCCCAAAGTCAAATTTCACATCTGACAGACTAAAATGAGCATATCTCCCACATACAGTGTCCGATTTTGGTCTACTCACTTTTAAAGTACTCCATTTTCAAATACCTTCAAAACAAGACCAATTTCATAAAATTCGGAGCTCATATGTGAAAGTTGGGTTTTGGGCCTCTTTTGCGCATTTTGACTTTTTGCCAATTTTGACCTGAGTTTTTATGTGCTTAATTAACTCTTTTAATTTTGTTTCTTTTTCATTTATGTTCTTTGATGAAAGTTTTATTAAGCGACGTGAAAATCCAATTCCAGATCGAAACTGAAATCAAAGAAACTGACCAAGTCCGAGTGTCCGTTGTCGGTCTGTACAAAAGTTGTCCGTTTGTGACTTCTATTTTATTTTCCTATTTTCTTATCCATTAAAAATCCAAAAAAATTATATTAATGTGTAAATAATTTTCTTCTTTTTTATCGTATTTTTTCTAGATTTTTTTATCCCCTCTAAAACCACCAAAAAAATTACAAAACCCAAAAATACGGTTTTCTATACACATGGAAAGCCGCCAAAAATACCACTTCGCACAGGTGACCTCTTTTGCTCCCGGGCCCTTCACGAAAGTTGTAGATCTCGTCGAAACGAACAACTTTCGTGAAGAAAACTTTTCTATCCGAGGTCATCTTCTACCTCTTTTCCCCCTCTCAAAATCTGAAATTTTTTTGGTGCCACGTGGCAGCTCCAGGGCATGCCACGTGGCACCAAGGCTTCCTCTCTCCCCAGCACCCCTGGGTCACGTGCCTAGCACGTGACCAGGGTCATCTTCCCCAACGGCAACCGCCTCCTCCATCAATGACCGCCATGCGCGGCCATTATACCCTCCAGCCGTTCACCTCCTCCTCCCGAAACGCCCCTCGCACCTCTCCTATAAAAGCCTCGCCACCAGCCTCGACTTGGACCATCCGCCATCTCCAGCAAGAGAGGAAGGAAACAGTCGCATTGGGTGGTGACAGCACCCTCTTCTCGTCGACGTGCTTCCTCCGGCAGGCGTGATCCAAGGAGCACATCTGTGCCCCTTGCGGCTGCTCCATTCACGGACGGCTAAGGTACCCTCTCTTCTTCATCGGAGAGGGTTGATTCCACCACACACCTCCATCTCCGACCTCGCTAAGGTCGGAGCTCCATCTCCGACCCCTAACACACGAACCCCGACGACGTGCATCCCTCGTTCCCTTGTGTTTTGCCTGACAGCCTTGCAGGAACTCCGTCCGAGTCCAGCCACCGCAGGGAGGTGCCGCCGCATCACCTCGCCGCCTCGCAGAACATCGTCACCCCCGTACCTCGGCTGCTCCGGTCCTCCCCGCTCAGCTGCTTCGACCACTTCGACCACTCGCCCAGCACCACCTCCGCCCCGAGCGAGCACCGCGCACCACCTCGCACCGCCGCGTCTCCCTCGGCGCCCGACGCCTCCTGCTCCGCCGCCCGCGCCTCGCGCCGTGTGTCGGCCGAGGTGCGGCTATCTCCTCCGACTTCGCCGCCTAGCGCGGCGCCTGCGTCGGCCGCCCGCATCGCCCCCTCCGCGTCTCCGCCCTCCTCCCGCAGCGAACAGTCACCGTCGGATCAGGCAAGAGGCCCTTGATCCGACGGTCCACACGCCGCCACGTGGGCTCCCCCTAGCCAGCCTCCAAGCCTGAGGCTCGGGCGCCCAAGCCTCTAGGCCCGGCCCGAACCACAGGCTCGGGTACCCGAGCCTGTGCCACCGACCCGAGCCTCCTGGGCGCACGTGCTTAGCACGTGCGTGTGGAAAAATTGCAATAAAACCCCTGGCACTTTCAGAATTTGCATATATACCCCCTCTAGGGTTAAATTTCAGAAAGCCCCCTCAAGTTTTTAATAATTACAGATAAGTCCTCCAGGGACCTTTTTGCAAGAAAAACTTTACTTTTATTTACAATTTAGTCCCTGTAATTTCATTTTAGCATATTTTCTCCATCTGAACTCCGATTTTAGCATATAATATGTCATTTCGAAGCTAATTCCGTGCTCTACAACTTAGCATAGTTTGTGAACAGATCTGAAGTGGTTTATTGTCAATTATTATTTGTGGATCATCACTGACTTTCGTAGGCTTATTTTGACATATTTGTGACACTTTTCCCTTGATATATTTGATGACTTATTTTGCAGGGAGTCGTTGGAGTTAAAATATTATTTGAGGACTTATTTTATGCAGGGGTGAAATTAAGGAGATTGAGTATTGACTTGTGGACTGCAACATCTCTTAAGAATATAATTTGAAGAATTTTTGAGATAAAATTGATTGCAGGAATTCTCCGGGATCTCTTCACTCTTATTCGCTTTATGAATTAATTTGACACATATTTCAGGATTAGATATCTTCTGATCTGTGATTTATTATAGAGGAAATTGATCATCATTGTTTGGATTGGAATTCTAGATCACAGATCCTGAGCATAATTTCTGTTTATTTTTGCATAGCATTTTCATCGTTGCATTGTATATTTTCATTAACGCAAAAATTAATCGAGCATTTATTAATTATTTAATTTGATTTAAAACCACGCAACTAAAAATCACCGTTCCCTGAGTTCGACCTTGGTACACTTACCAAGTAAAAATTACTCCACAACATTCAAAGTTTGTGGTTTTTGATCGACCGATTTTCACCTCCTATACTACAACTCATCGATATTAAAGAGGTGGATTTCGCGTTCATCACTAATCCTAATTGGATTAGGAGTCCTTTATTAAGATATTAAATATTAAGATGATATTTATTATTCTCATTAATAAAATTGATATAGGAATAAGTGAATATGATTCACATTATTTGCAAATATTTATATAGATATAAATCCATAGCAACTAACGTTATTCTAAATATTGACTCATATTTATTTAGGGCATAGGTGAATGTGAATCACATAATTGAATAAATGTAAATTAGATTTGCATTTTATCATGAAGTAATGAATTAGATTAATTTTTGCTTGGAAAATTTTTCTAATTATCCCATAATGGTTAGTGGAAATAAATTATTTGAGAAAATATTTAATTATGTAAATTATTAATCAATTGAAATTGAACTTGTTGGTATGGAAATTCGAAGAAATAATCTCTTTAATTTCTCATGGTAAACAATCACCATTGAAAGAGATGAGAATTTATTTCCAATTTCTCATGGTGTACAACCACTATGTGAGAGGAACTAAGGAGAAAATTATTTTCTCTTTTATCTTTTCCATCAACTCAATATCCAAATTTTAGTCATGTTTGTAAGTTACAACTAATTATAGAGAGAGATTAGAGAGACTTGCTCTCTACTCTGCACATCATGAATGCCCATAGATGGGGTAGGAGTCCATCTTGGCCATCCATGTCCTATAAAAAGGGAACGGGTTATCATTTCTAAATAATTGAGTTGATCGAATTTCCATCATAAAGTGCTCATTTAATCCTCAGAAGAATAAGAAGAAAATACACTACTAAAAGACAATGAACAGGCCACGGTACTGTATTGTGGCTTAATGTTACATTACCGTGGCATAATAAAATTTGCCACGGTAATATTACTGTGGCTTATACCACCGTACCTTATAGTTTACTGTGGCTAAAAAATATACTCTTTGGCCACGATGAAGTTACTGTAGTAATAGAGTTTAGGCCACCGTAATTATACTGAGAAAAAAACATTTAGGCCACGGTAAAATAGCATGCCAAACATGATTAAGCCATGATAACAAGACTATGTCTAACACCACCGTGGCAAAGAGCATAAGTTTTGACCACGATAAAATAGTTGTGGTTATAGAGATTATGCCATGGGAGTTGCACCGTAGCGAAAATAGCAAACATATAAAAAATCTTCTACACAAGTATCAATCCATCTTTTAGCAAAATCGCATACCACATACATAGGGTATTTTGTTTCCATTCCTTGTACTATCATAATCACATGCTAAACATGCATACACATGATAAATCCACAAACTGAATAACATACAAACTTATGCTAAACATAAGCACACATGATAAAAAAGTATGTAATCCTCATGTTATCAGAATGTTTTTAGCAAAATATGAGGTAACTATGATTCAATTCGCTAATAAAACATAAAAAGTATCTAAACATTGAAATCTAATAAACTTAGATATAACAACAAAGAGACTATTCAAGAAGGAACTACTAGTGATCTATAGCGAAATCAACATCTGCATCTTCGTCGTCCGAATCCTCAGCATCATGTCTTCTTTCATTCATGCCTCTGCTCATTTCAGATGAGGAACACACTCTTTGTGATGAACAATTGCTCCTAGATGATGACGCCTCTTGTACTTTGGCAATGGCCTCTACTGATTTGGTATATGTTCTAGCAGGACCTCAACTTTTGTGATTCAATCATGTAAGCTACGGTCTGATGGCCTTTACATCCATAGCACTTGAAAAGATTAACACCCCTGCTTACTCCTCTTAGGTGTACTGGGTTTCAGACCTAGTAACTTGTAAATAGGATGCATTTGGGAAGATAGTAAGAGATCCGTCATTAGGACGTTGAAGTGCAATTATGTACTCCTGAAGCAATGGAATAAAAAGAATTTAAGTTAATAACCTATGATAAATTGAATTTGAAAAATAATTTAATTAACTTACATGTCGCGTTTCCAATTTCTTATCATGATATACTCTTGAGCCATCTTTTCTTTCTCTACTTTTTGAGTATACAAAGAAATTTCATCGATTCGTATAAATACCCTTCTCTACCAGAGTTTAATTATAAAATTACATATACAAGTTAATGCATAAAGACTACTGAAATTAAAAAAAATATGTAATTACATACCAACTCATCATTTAACTATCGGATGTTTTTTTGACCCATACGATGAGTTGCACATGTTAACTTTGATTGATTATTTGTATTCATACACCACATTACCTACAACAATTCGCAGAATTAGCACCTATTGTTTTTGGAAAGAAATCAGAACTGATGAAGTCTGGACTTATTTCGGTAGATGAACAAAGCTTGAAAACAAAGAGCATTTCATACGCATCTGTTGCAACCCATAATTCCTTATATTGTGATTAGGAATGGATCTCAAGTGTTTAAACAATGCATTATTTATGAGGGACATCCTAGATTTTGCTCTTCATGTTGCATCATTGATCATAATAAGTAAGATTGTAAGCATAAGAAAGTGGAGAAACATTAGGAAGATGATAGTAGTGGATGAATTTGGAGGGCTAAGCAAAGTCAGGCTCCTTGTCGGAACTCTGCATCTGCTATTTAATTAGAACCACAATAGCCACAGAGCCAGCAATAGCTCAATCTTCAACAAGGAGATGTTTGTTACCATAAGTGACAACAACAACAAAAACAACAGGAAATAAAGGAATTGCAATTTAAGCTACAGCAACATGGAGTTAATCAACAAAAGCAGCGGAAACAATCATTTTCCGAAGCTAAATTGTTGGAATTAGGGATTCCAAAGCTCCAAGATGCTGGACAAGACACTAGCATTCCTTTTGTTCATGACGAGCCAAGGAGTCGAAGTTGTATGTTGGGCAGTAACATTGAAAACCTACAGCAACTACTAGTCATATTTTTGATGGTAAAGAACAAGGGGTAGATAATTTACAGTAGCTACCTCTTGATTTGACTAAAGGACCAAAAGGGTTTCTCAATGCTTTTTGGAGGATTTGAGGTCTCAATATCAGGAGCAGAAGCAGCAATCAGAATTGTATGTTGAGCAGTACATTGAAACCTACGGTAAAAATAGTAGCAAGAACAAAGTGCGGGGAAGTCTTCTCCTCTATTTATTTATTGTTGTAATTGAATTCTTAAGATAAAACTATGTAAGTATTTGATTAATTTGAAGTCTTAAAATGTAGCTGGATTTTGAGATAAAAGGTTATAACATGTGATAATACTATTTCATCAAATGTTTTAACATGAGATAAAAAACTCACATAGAAAACATAGGTTTGGCATATAAATATTCAATAATTTGATAACAGTCAACAAAAGGAAATTCCAACTAGAATGCCTGAACTAAAGAGATATGTTCTCAAGTAAAATGTTGCGATAACTTGAAAATATACCTAGTTGGATTGAGATTGTTGTAATATTTGGGACAAATATACCAACAATCAACTGACGTAACTGCAAACCACATAGCTCACTATCATGGTTGATATTTTATATTTATATGTCAACCCAACTCCATGCATTAGTTGATCCTTTTGTGCTTAAAAATAAATTCTCGGTATGTAGTTATGTTTTCAACATGAAATTCGTCTCCTGTAATAATACCATTTCACCAAAAGCTCGTAACAAACCAAACATAACTATCCGTTATAAAGCATTCCAGTTCCGAATTACCTAGAAAAAAATCAAAACATAATTGTAATCTACAATAGATTTAATAATCGATGAGAAAGTTAGATAAGACATGAAATAGGAAAGATCAATTCAATAACAAACACAATTCCTTACAAATTTGGCCAACAATACTAATCTAATCAAGCATATTGATTGTATTTGAATAGATATGCCTGATTAGATTAACAAAATGTGGAATCTGTAGCTAGAAAGCACTAAGACTCATCATCGTTCTCTCTTCGGGCTTAAATCAGGAGGACTCTTATTTTAGAGACTCATGCATCAAAAGTATTCTTCTATCTTGTGATTTTGGGAAAAGGTGCAGAAATTAGTTTTGTTACCATATAGTTTTGCATTTACAATTGAATTTTGGTTATATGATTGCATTTATGCTCGTACAATTAACACCCTATTCTACTAATTTGATTAGTTTATTCTACATTCTAATGATATGAGAGGTTTAACCTCCCTTGAAATGGTATTAGAATCTCGTTCAAAGAATTTGTAATCCATTCGGAGCCAAAGAATAAAAAGCCATATTTTCCTATTTGCGGGCACATTAATTTTTTTAACTTTCATATTTGGAATGACTCGATTGTCATATGATGTTGTTGATATTTTCCTCTATTTAGTACATTATGTTTGGGATATTTATGAGGTCTAGAATGTCTGAACTCATACTGAGAAAGTGCACGTAGACAGATTTCCATCCAAAGATCATACTGCATCATTATATAATTTTTTCTAGTATTCTTAAGTTATATAATATTTTAAAATACATATAAATAAGTCACTAACCAAGTTCCTAATCAATGCAAAAATATTTTACATGATTCCGATTGTGCAACCTTGAGAAATCAGATATCTCCATAGGCAAAGTTGGAAGAGAACTTGATAATATATAATGGCCTATTTTTCCTAAATTCAACCCAAATTTTGATATGAATATAATCGAACTTTCGATTTTTGGAAAAACTGTGCATTAAGTTTTTGGAAAAATTTGGTGTCATAACGAATTAAATCCACATTACATGATGCCTTCCTATTTGAAGTGTTGTGACCGCAAGGGAAATTTTAAGGTCACAATGAATTAAGTTATATGGTTCCTTCCTATTTGAATGTGATGGCCTCAAGGAAAAATTTGGGGTCACAACAAATTAAGTCCACATTGCACGGTTCAACTCTTATAAAAAAGAAAATTGTGTTTGTTTACATGTGCAGATTAATTATTGCAAGTTATATAGTGATACATACCTGATTGCATTAATCCTTTTTATAGATTATTTGAATTGTTATTACTTTAATTGAATTAAATAAATAATGATCAATAATTTATTATATATTCTTTATTTCCCTTAATCAACTAATCATGAGAAAATGATTCGATGTGATTAATCATCAGTTTAAAAATGATATATAAAAATATATAATGATGTCTATGGTCTCCTATCATTGCGAAGGGCATCGTCACCATTAATTGTATTTTCGAGATGCTTATGCGAAGTTATAACTCTGAAATACAAGTGCACATGGATGGAGCCACTTCATTTCTCAAAAGAGATGTGACACATGCCTAGTGACCTCAATATTGTTCCATATATAATTGATGCGCTATTGGATTATGCATAGCATATCACATATTCTCATTGACAGTCGGATTATTTAACATGTCAACACCATCTTAGGAGTGGTGGGCATGGATGTTACTGACCGAGCACTGGGAATGCAAGTTGGACTTGTAAGGCGAAAAGAGTTCATGCTTCTTTCACTGTAATTGCATGTTCTCATATAATTAAGGTGTAATGAAATGAATGGGAGATCCCAGATCTCACTTGAATTATCTGGTTAACTGTTGACGTAGGAAATCTCAAGGATCGAAAATTATTAGATATGAAAGTCGTTATCCCCAAAAATCTCGTGATAAACAAATTTTTTTATTTTTTTGATACTTATTTACCGATATAGCGAACAAGATCGAACTCGGGGAGGCTACAATTCTCGAGGGTTATTCAATTAATCGACAAAAAATCAATTAAAAGAAAAAGGAAATCTCAAAGGCAAACTATCCTTGGTTTTTGTGGAATTTTTCACTTTTTAATTTTTTATATTATTTTTTTATTTCTATTTTTTATTTTCTGATTTTCAAATTTTAAGTGATTTTAATTTTACAATTTTTAAATTTTCAAATAACGAACAATATGCGCAAGATAAAAAACTATGCACACCAAACTCTTTTTGTATTTTTTAATTATATCAAAAATACTTAGAAAAATCTAGAGAAAATATTTGTGTATTTTGAAGATTTTGAAATGTTTTTGAAAAATTTTATAGAATTTTCAGATGTTTTTTTATTTTTCTAAAAATCAAATAATGACGAAATGAGAAACAATGCACAGCCTGGAGTAATTTGCAACTTAAAAATATTTTAATGCCCAAAACTCCTAGCAATTATTTTTATGACAGACTATATGCAAATATCTATAAAGAAAGTAAAATGACAATTTTTTGATTTTTGTAGAAATTTTTATGATTTTTTATAATTTTTTTAGTATTTTTAATTTTTTTGGGTTTTTTAAATAGTTAATGCACAAATTTTGGAAAAAAATTAAAAGATAATAAAATAAAACTACTCTAATTTTTTTGGAATTTTTGGAGCTGATTTCAAATTTTTATGAATTTTCTAATTTCGGGAAAGCAAAAAGACACTATTTTTGAATTTTTAAAATATCAAACATCAACAAAAATTCATGAAAAAATTATACAATGATAACACGCATAGCATGAGTATACACAAATTTTCTCCAAATTTTTAGAATCATAAAAATATTTATTTTGATGAAAAGATCAAGCAAGTTCAAATCTGGAAGCACATGGACTTAATCGCAATTATGCAAAAGTTTCTGCAGAAAATGTAATAATAATAATAATAAACTCAAAGGTGAAAAGTGTGATTTACCAAAAGACATTTTTGAGGCGAGGACTCTTTTGCAAATATGGAAACCTTAAGAGGATTTGACGTAATTTTTCCAAAAGATTGTTTTTATGCAAAAACCCCTCTAGGGTTTATTCTTGTTCGATGCTTCCTTTATTTCTTCTCAAGATGAAAAAGGGGGGCAGCCGCCGCCAACAAGGGGAGGATTAGGGGGGTGCCGCCTATTCTTTCTTCTCACACGGGCGGGCCAAAGGGGGCACGAGCATTGACGGATGTAGGAGGCGGCCGGAGGGCTTGCACGAAGGCGCACGGAGGTGGCACAGAATGGGGAAGCTGATGGTGGGCGGTGCTCAGGAGCGCTGCGAGGTTCTAGAGGGGGCAAGGCCGACGCTACTGCAGCGCTACCTCGCACGGCTGGCATGGACTGCGGGGATGCCGAGGTTGGAGGAGGGCGGCAAGCACGCACTGAACGGGGCTCCACACGGGGGTGGCAAGCGGACGTCTGGAGCGGAGGGGTGGCAGGGGCGCGGGCGTATGGCGGATGCGGTGGCGTCGCGTCGTTGGGCTGGCAGTGGCGTGGGTGCGCCACCGTTGTGATCGGGGCGGCGGGGGCTGATGACACTGCCGCGTTTTTTTTTTATATTTTTTTGTAAAGCAAAAACATAAGAGAAAGGATTTTTTTCCCTTTTTCATATATTTTTTTAGTTTTTTTATGTGATCCTGCAAAACAAATGTTAAAGAAAAAGAAAACAAATATTTTTTTATCTGTTTTTTTTATTTTTATTTATAGATAAATTAGGACACGAGCATGATGACTCGATCCAACATTAAATGGAATACACAAACGGGGATCCGTCGACAAATGTAAAAATTGAATCCGATCTCCGGCCACCGTACGCGGCCAGAGTTGAAAGATCATGTGAGATAGAAAAGAATGCGTAGAGGTTGAGAAAGTGAGATGAAAACTCGAATTGGTGGTGGATTAAATCATGAGTGATTATTCTAAGATCTAGATAAAAAATGAAAATGAAGAAATGTGCGAGAAAATAAATCTACAAATAGTTTAAGATAAATTAAGAAGAAAAATAATGATGGATCTCACCTTAGGAGTGGAAAACTACCGTGATCGCATCGACGAAGGCCGACTCGATGTCACCGGACAGCTTGGAGGCTAGGCACCTTTCTCGACAAGAAGACTCTCCGAGATCGGGCTCCTCTCACCAAAGATTAATCAAGTTGTAATGATGGAGAAGGAGCCATATAAATAGAAAAGATGGAGAATGAAATTTGAATTTTTGAATTTTTAGTTGAAGAGATAAGAGAGATGAAAATTAAAATGAGATAAAGATAAAGAGAGATAAAATTATTTATAAAATTAACTAATTTTTTTGAAATTTTCATCACTTTATTTTTTGGAAAATTAAAAGTTAGTTTTTTATTTTTTGTGGAAGTTAGTTAAGAAAATTAAATATATGCATATGATATATACATATATGACATTATATACATGGAAAAATGAGCAAATTAGCTTTTTTGAAAAAATTATTATTATTTTATTTTTATTTTAAATAATTAGTAAAAAATTCAAATATATACAAATACAGTATGTACAAAATACATGGGAAAATTGCACAAACCACCCTAGAAAACCAACTTTTTACTCGTAACTCCAAAAATTATGAAAATATAGCCATTTAAAAGATAATTTAATTTAGAATCCATTGGAAGAGATTAGTTCCATTTGAGTTCATATGGAGCCAGAATTGGTCTTTCAATTAGTGCTTAGTGGCTTTTCCAAGTGTGGTTGCTTTTATTCTGTACATGATTTAATTGTGTAATTATTTTTATTAATTAGAACACATTTTTATTTACAACTTTGGTTATGAAAGTTATTTGATTTGAGGTCAATTAATGTACAAATAAAATAGTGTGGTATACAAATATACATAGTACACAATTTTTTTGGATTTTTTTGATTGAGGACCCTATCTGCCCCCTACTTTATTCCTGGTCGATAAGGTCAAATCTTGGCCTTTTCTCGGGGTTCGGGTCAGCTAGTATCTATTACATATATACAGTCTTCCTTTTTTATTTTCTTTTCTTTATTTTTCCTTTCTTTCTTTCTTTATTTATTTTAGGTAAAAATGGTATACAAATATACAATATTTACACACAGATGCAAGTTAGTAAGAATGTGGAGTTAGTGTTATATACATGTATTTTATAAGGGATTTTAAGCTAAAATAAATGAATAAAGATGACGAATCGCAGATTCATCAACATATCTCATACTTCGAAAGTTAAAAAGGAAAATACCTTCAAATTGCAAAAATGCTAAGAACTTTGACTTAAAATAACTCATCTTAATAATATTGACTAAAAATGCAAACTTTTAATTTTCATATGAATTCTTTAACACACTCAACAAACTAGTTGAAGTCTATCAATTGAAAAGATCAAATTACTCGAAGTAGATCTGTAATTTGACTTGTACTTGCAGCAAAGCATATATGCTCTTGATAGTGAAGTATGATAACCTCAAACAAACAATTCTTGAGAATTCACATGGCATTCGCTCAGGACATCATTCTGAATCTGAAAGAGATGTTTTGAGTGAACCGCACTCAGCATTACAACTAGACGAAAGACATGCTTCATTGCAAGAGGCAAGAAAACACTTCAATTAGAGAACATATACTTAAAATGTTTGGGTGCATTTCTGAATTAGAGACTCTTGGGGCTAAGATGAATGCAGACATATAGACATACTTCATGTTATTATCTCTCCCCAAGTTTTTTAATAACTTCATTGTGTCATACGGCATAAACAAGTTGAAATTAAAAAAAACTAAGTTACTTTCTACACTGAAGTCCATTGAGGATACAATGGGAAAAATCCCTTTAGCAGTGAAAAAGTTGCACAAGCAAAAGGGAAACACGGTAGGTTTCATGGATCTCGAAAGGGTCTGGTCCAAAAAAAAAGAAAGGTCAATCTATTTGCCAATCTTCTAAAGTTTCAATACAGCTGACATCCAAGAAGATGGATGTTTGTCACCAATGCAATAAGCCTATACAATGGAAGCATAATGGTCCAGAATTCCTAAAAACCTTAGAAAATGGCAAAGGTATAGCTCCGACAGGTAAAACATCTATATCCATCATTGAAGACAACTTACGCGTAGGATAAAAAGGAAGTTGGATTGTTGATTATGTTGCTTATGTTCATGTATGCAATTTGTTACATCTATAACAAGAACTAGAAAACTTAACGAAGGGAGATAGTGATCCAAATGGAATCGGATGCAACTGTTGTAGCGGTCACCATTGGAACATGATCATTATCTAGTGGATAAGTTTTACTTGTTAGAGAATATCTCTATGTTATAGATGTTAGATGGAACTCATTATCTATATCTAAACTTATTAAATATTGAAAAGCCACTAAAATCACTAGATTATTCATATGAATTATTAATGAGTCTCTTCATTGTAGGTTGGCAAATTGTAGTTTCTCAAAAAACCACACTTAAAAATGTATCAATCAATTCAATGTGGTTAGACTTTATTTTTTACTTGGGCAAACCCAAGGTCGAACATGGGGAGGCCACTTTATCCTTAGATTAATTTTCAAATCATTTATCTACAAGATTTTTAAGGGTGTAATTTTTTGAATTTTATGTGCAATTTAAATGTGAATGCAAATGTGTCTAAGTTCAAGGACATTTTAGTAAAATATAGGGAAAATCAAGTCCAAAAATAATGAAACATGGCCAGAATATAAACTAATACAATTCTAAACTACTTTCATTTTTTGAAGTTTTTCTGATGCAAACTGAATTTCTAATGAATTATTAAATGCAATAACAAACACCAATACTGCACAGAAACCAAATTATCCTATATGTATCTAATTAATAAAAATCTAAGAGAAATTTCAAATTCTAAAAATACCATGTTTATAGTCAATGAAAATTCAATTATTCAAATCATCAATTAATTTATTCAAAGCAATTTATGCATGCAAATGAAGTGAATTTTTGGCACATTACAGAAATCACTTAAATTTACTTAGGATTTTTAAAATATTGTATGATTTATTCTGAATTAAAAAGGATAGAAGGGGCAAAATATCTCATCATTTAATCACAACAATATTAATAAATCAATGCAATCTCCAAAAAATCCAATAAATATCCAAAACGTAGAAAATTCGTTATGTTATAACCTACATTTTTAGAAATTTAAAATGATGAGAAATGATGGTTCAACATGCGAATCAAATACAAGGTCTAAAATGTAATGTTAAAAAATAAATGACTAAATTTAATGAAGATATAGACTCAAACGGAATTACCAAGACCCATTGGGGTCTTTATGCAATATTGCTAGAGGGGTATGGTACGCACGTGAGGGGTGTGGAACTGGATATAATTTCTGAAGCATAGGGGACAAAAAATGTTGTCGTCCATTGACAAGTCGCTGAATACGATGATTAATTCGGTCACGTTGTTGTACGTGTACTTAGCGATTCGGTCAGAACCGAGAGAAGATCTCCGTGAAGAGTGTCTCGACTTAATTTATATCCTGGGCAAGTCCGGGGTCGAACACAGGGAGGCAAAGGAACAATTTCGGTTTTAATTCAAAAACTTAGGTCTAGATATCCAAATGCGGTTTTTTTTATATTTTTTAATGCAAAAACTAATGCTAATGCAAGATGCGGCTGAATCAAGTTAATAAGAAAGTATACAACTTAGTCAAATTAATTTTAATGAGAAATTAATCCAATTTAGCCAAATTATATTTTTTCAGTAAACTTAATCCAATGATGAATGCAAAACATATTTTTTTAGAATTTTCAGGGTTAAAATGCAATAACTAAAAATGCACACTTTTGTGGGTTTTTTTCGCAATTTCTCACACAAACAGTAAGCAAAAAATATGAAAAAATTACTGGAACTAAAACATGATGCAAGGAGACTATAATAGTTTTTTTGGAATTTTTTGACAAGTTATGAATTTTTTATGAATTTTTTTAGTGAAATCAGAGTGGCAGTGAGTAAATAATTTCTAATAAATCCACATTATCAAATTAATCAGAGTGCAAATTATCTCAGAAAGATATTTAGATAAGAAATACATGAGAGTTGAAATTTCGCAAAAATGATGTCTACGGATTTAATTAAAAATCAAATACTAATTTCACTCTATGATTTATTTCATGCACAAGATGGGTAAAATATGCAATAATTTTTGTGGAATTTTTAGAGTAACCGTGTGTGAGATATAAATTTAAGTGCTCAAGATGGGTAAAATATGCAATAATTCATTTGAACATTTTTATTTAATTCTCCAAACATCAGAAAAATAAAAATAAATAACCATTTAGTAGAGAACTAGTAGCTCAACATAAAAGTATTTTTCTTTGAATAAAAAGATACTATTTTGATGTCCAAATTAAGGTACAAACACAGGGTTATCCGTGCAAAGATGAATTAAGTTAAACAGAACAAAATAATTACAGAGACTGATTTGCAATAACAAGAACTTGGTGGAAAATAAGTGCAATTTTTACATAATAAATAAAATAAAAAAGGGGAAAGAGACCTTCTTCCTCACGATGGGGATGAACCCAACAACGACGGGGACGGCAGCGGGCACGCGGCCGCGAGGAGGTCGGCGACGAGGGCACGCGGCCAAGGCGGGGACGGAGGCACGCGCGGCGGCTAGGAGGCCAGGTGGAGGGCTGGCGAGGGGCGGCGCTGGAGAGCTGCGGAGGAAGGAGGCGGGGAAGAGGGCGGCGGCGGGCGCGCGGCCGCGAGGAGGTCGGCGACGAGGGCGCGCGGCCAAGGCGGGGATGGAGGCGCGCGCGGAGGCTAGGAGGCCAGGCGGAGGGCTGGCGAGGGGCGGCGTTGGAGAGCTGCGGAGGGGGGGCTGCGGCGGCGCCGCCCGTGGAGGAAGGGGGAGGGGCGGCGGGCGGCTGCTGCTGCAAATTTTTTTAATTTTCTTTTTTTTTTTATTTTTTTTGTTTTCTGCTGTTATATTTTGTTGTAATAGAAACCTCTTTTTTTGTTTTATTTTTTTTAATTTTTTTTACATTTTCAAAAAGAAAATAAGTATGTACATATAAAAGGGGGAACTGATAAATGGTGGAGATTGGGTGATGGAGTGATATATAAAATTGGCGGTGACAAAACAAAGGACAAAATATTAGATAAGATAAAATAACGAGGGAAATGAAGCGGAATACTTACCTCAAGTTCGCCGGATTTGTGGAGCAGCTACGCTGGACTCCTATCGCCGCCTCGATCCGATTAGCGAAATAAAATCGAAGAGGCTGAGCGAGCTCGATGGGGAACTCGTGACGCGAAGCTGAGCTCCGCGGATCTCGCCTGAAGGAGGTCGTCGCTTGAGGAATATGTCTCACCGATGTCACCAACAAAACACTCCAAGCTCTCTCCCTTTTCTATTAGAATGGCGGATGCGAAAAAATGGGGATGAATGGAAGAATTAAAAGAGAAGAAGAATGGGAGTTAGAGAGATGGTGGAAAGGTGGAGTTTGAATGGGAGGTTAAGAGAAATGGTGGAGTGGAATGGAGGTTGGATGAAGACTTGGTGGTTAATGGAGAAATGGAAGTTATTGTAGAGAATGTGAAAAAAATAAAAGGAAAATAAAATGAAATAAAGTAGGCTACTCGTAATACAATAAAATAAAAGATAAGAAAAAGAGTGGAGAATTTACAAGGGAAGACAAAACACCATGTACACATTTTTTTTACTTTTCTAATATGTAATTTTTTGTCTTTTTAATAAGATATATTTACAACGGAAAAAATATAATAAAATACTACAATTAAAATACAACACAAGTATGATTTTTTTGTATTTTTTGTAATTAAGAATGGTAAAATAAAAAAATGAAGAAAGAATGAATATATACATAATGTACAATGTACATCTAGGTCCCAAAACCCAACTTTTGCAAATGAGCTCCGATTTTAATGAAACCACTTCCGTTGGATAGATAATTTTCTAACTTGAACTTTAAAAGTGAGTTTGATGAATTTGGAGCTCATACGGAGCGGGAATTTGGCTTGGAAGTTGGACTTTACGGCTTTTTCTCTTTGGGATCTAGGAGCATTTATTTGAGGTAAAATTTGTTTTGTATTTTTGTATTTTTATTTACATTTTTATGAACAAGATAGAGAAAGAATAAGCCAAAAAGGAGTTGAAATAAAATTATTAAAAATCCATAAAGTTTTGGGCTATTTACAGGTGATAAACTCCTTCAATTTGCAGCTTTTTAGTGTCAATTTATTTTATACAATATAATATATAATAATTAATGAATTTTATTTACAAGAGTCATTTTGTTAATTTATGGATTTTATACACATTTATTAGGGAATTTACTCGTGGATTTTGCTAAGATCAAGATATTGAGATGATGAATCGTGGATTCATCAGCCATGTGTAAGGCGCGTGAGGCATGTAAGGTTGGGCGAGAGGATCATCTGCTGCAGGAGGGAATGCAGCAGACTCTGTTGTACGCATGTGCACCGCTCGATCTTGATCGAGCGGTTCGCATGATTTTGCACTTTTTGTGGGCATGTACCATGCAAAATCATGTGAACCGCCCGATCAAGATCGAACGGCTCCCTCATCTACAGCAGGGACATCACACAGCAGAGGATCTGTGCCCGTAAGGTCGGGAGGAGGCCCAGCTCAACACCTACACATGGCATGCGTCTAGGTGGCTCGGATCTCTTGATGCTCTTGACTAAGACAGAGACTTGGAAGGGCGAGCAATGGCGACTTTGTATCATTGGATGGCTAAGATGGACAACGGTGGACGTGATGGGAATGCGAGCCTTGGATAAAAATCCAAGGGCTGAAGACGAACAGTTAGGGTGTGTTTGGATTGAAGGTTAAGTGGGATGGGTTAACATGCCCCAACGTTAGATAACCTGAAGGGTAACCTGAATTGTAGTTTTGGTATTTGAATAGAGGGTTTTATTGTTGATAGGGTTTGTCTGTGATGTGACTGATACTGAAGTTTGTACAAATGATTGTTTGTTGATTTGTTTTATATTGTTAATAGGATATGGTAATCATTTTATTTGTTTAATTATTACATAAGTAAGGAAGACATTGGTTATTACCGACATATTGATTATTATTATTATTATTATTATTATGTTACTTTGCCATAGAATTGTTAGATTTTCGTAATTTATGAACTAATGAAATTAATAATTTACTTTACATCTCATTATATAGCATTCTATATCTGATTCTATTATTTATCTTTAATATCAATACGTATTTTCTATTCATGTATCTAGATGGAATTCTTTTTCGTAATGTAGAATTAAATTGAAAATGGAAAATCATTGTACTTACAATCTATAATAGTAATATACACATAAAAAAATAATAGAAATTTATCATTTTTATTATTATACTATTATATTTTCAATTGACCTCGACCATGTGTGTGACATATATACGTACGTAATTTATTTGTAAGCATCGTTGGTGCGCCGCATCGTGGTCACAATCGTTAAATCACAAGATGTAGTACATAAAAATGTTATGGCATATATCCCAATATGACCACAACCGTTAAATTCCTTATCTATAGGTACATACACAAGTACTACGATATAGGATGATATTCGTAGTGGTACAAAAAAGATGGTCGCCATAAACTTGCATATCCCATAATCATGCAATACATGGGAACATGTGATTACGAAATGCACTGTGCATTATCCCATGAGGTCTTACAAAGACATAATTATCTTGTTTCTCTAATCCGTGCCATCCTACAATTATACATCGCATGTGCCATGCTATCGCGTTGCCACTCACCACGCTACATCTCTGTTCGTGTCACCCTCACCTCCAATCCAGGTTCAGCTTCTAACTCTGGATGCTCCGGCACGACGTACTTCTCAACACGGTCAAACCACTTATCTAAACCATAAAGTTTTATGAAATTGTGAATGATCGATGTTGCCTTTACAATGTCCCTCTGCGTCTCAAATGCATAGGTGGGCATGCTCGAAAGACACTTGAACCTCTTCTTCCATACCCTGAAGGTCCTCTCAACATCGCTCCGCAACTTCGAGTATCTGTGGTTGAACAGGTGTTTATGGGAGATGTATCGCTCTGACTTGTCCAGTGCACACCACTCTAGTAGATGATATACAATACCGCAATAAGGTGCAATGAATGAGTCTATGTTC
Organism: Ottelia alismoides; assembly: GCA_037367405.1. Lineage (NCBI taxonomy): Eukaryota > Viridiplantae > Streptophyta > Magnoliopsida > Alismatales > Hydrocharitaceae > Ottelia > Ottelia alismoides. Next base: position 750,337 of record JAZKJV010011547.1, read on the forward strand.
GTGTAGCCACAATCCACAAGATACCTGCATCCCTCTGGGATGATGAACCCCCTCCTGTCAATGGCTTCTCTTAGCACTGACATGTCTGATGCAGAACCCTCCCAGCCGGCCAAAATGTATGTAAACAAGTAGTTAAAAGATGTCACTGCCATAACATTCTGCGAGATGCAATGCTTCCTATTAAGATATGCAGCTTTTAGGCCAGCAAGCACGGTTGCCTTATTGTGTGTCCCGTCGATTGCACCGATAACACCCTACAAAATGATTCAAGTTTTTATGAATACAATAGATGTAATTGGGGGGATATGATTTATGCTGACCATACCTGGAAATAAGGTGCATAATAGTGATCTGATGTTATGCGTCAGGGTGTTTCCGTCGTAGGCAGACGAAAGAGCAGATCCTCCAACAGTAGGACCTTTTGGAGAACCCTGTGGATGTGCGCAGAAATTGTTGACCCAGAGTGCTGGAACCATTCTTGAAGCACTCGATTTGGTTGTGCGTGGCCAAATGTAAAGACGAAAATGCACACTTGCTCTATAGTATCCATGCGTCGTGTGTTTGCTAAGCTGGTGCGTTGCTCGAGTAGCTCCATGAATTTCATTAACGTACGGGGCTCCATCCGAAAGCATCGATATGAGCGTTTGACATGCCCAGCCATCATGTCATCAATCCACATCCGCCCCATTCATGGCCTTGTATTTAAAGGAATTGGAAGTCGTGGATTATCCCCATCACAGGAGGCCTCAACGAATAAATACATCGCCATGGTGTAAGATAATTCGGTTGCCTCAGAAAGAATCTCTTCGAACGGATTGTATAGCTGCTCCTCCATCTATACCACCTACACAAAATTAGCTACATCAAATTTCATTGCGTTGAAACATATATACTCTGCTTTATTACGATTAATAGAAAGCATATTCACAAAGAAGCCATATCGTCCCATATATTGTCCCATGGCATATGAAAAGTGTCTACTTAGGCGGTGCAATAAATTATTTAACGAACACATTCTTTGTAATCCATAATCATAGAAATCCACTTAGCGCATTCCCGTTCTTGATGGAAACATTCGGAAGCATGGTTATCAAAATCTAACGAATTAATCTAACCTTACACAAATAATTGTTCGCAACTCAAGGGATATGGCTAAATAGAATGCTAAGTTCGATCTAACAAGCAATTGTCCAACAACAACAACAACGCAATTACATGATTACAATAACGAAAAATCAAGGGAAATTGTCCAATGCGGAGAGGAAATTGACGACAGTAAGAATGACAATAAGATCAAATAATCCAAGATGGCCTGTCTACGCTTTAATGTTTGTTTCACACTGGAGCTACGGTTGTCCCTGGACATGGTAAATCCAGGCCTGCACGTACTCCGGTTCATCCTTGACGGCACGGAATAACTCTCTCCTAGACGGTTGTGCCAGGGTATCAGCAAGCTTGATGTATGCTGCAGGGGGAGGGTAGGACATGCTTCTCGCAATTCCCGATAGGCTTCACGGGCATCTTCATCCTGTTGTCTTCGTTGCACACCTATCCTCTCATGTATCATGTCCATGAAATGCTCCATGCTTGGAGAGGGATCGCCGTCACCACTTTTCCTACGCTTAGATCCTGATGATCTCTGTGTTGCCTTACCGATGACTGGTGGGGTAGGTACTTCATCGACATCATCACCATCGCTTTGGACGTCATTATTCTGGTCTATGATCTCCTCCTCAATCCCTCTTGATGCCATAGTAGCACGCGAGGAGCTTGCATACCTCCCAGTTGTTGTGTCGCTCCCGATGATGTAGGAAACCTCCTTAAAGTAGAGGAATGGATGCCTATTGTACTTGCTAGTGCATCGGGCAGCTGCAAAATGTTGAGAAAATTAACACATGAACTAGATGAATCAAGTAGAAGTTTACATAATAAGTCCAAAGTAACATCTACCTCCAACCAAGCAAGCTCATCAGGTGCGATTGGACGGTTGGCGATGTTATCCCACCCACAACCAGACTTGTTCCTCAAGGTAAGATATGCGGAGTGGCCCATTTTGAAGATCTTCTAGCGGGACTGGATCTGATCCTTTGCAAAGCGAAGACCTGCTAGTTCATTAAATTGTTGCACGATCCCATTCCACCCAGCCGTTGTGAAAGTCTTTTCAGACCACTGATTGTTGTCACGAGCCTCCAGCATACACTGCACCAAGTTCCTATCATGCATCGCATTCCAGTTCGACGCCCTCCTGGCTAAAATCGGTTCGCGTCAACTACAATTCGCCACATCCTTCCCCTTACCATGGGGGGCCATGGGTATTCTGAAAATGTAGTACGTACATTCATTGCATCCAAGTTATTTGCTACTTAGTAAATCGACAAAGGTAAAGACATCATGTCTTCCTTGCACAACGATAAACAAACATATTGCTCATAAGAGGGGGAACATCACGTCTTCTTGCACAACGATAAACAAACATATTGCTTACATATTACCATTCGGGTATCAGGTTACCCATGCAAAATGTAGGTAACCTGCAAGAGTGACTGGGGTAAACTGAGGGTTTCTGCCCAAAGTCATCCTCCAAAAGCTGGCTTCCTCTCGTGTCATGTAGCGCAGGCTCGAAGGTCGAGATGGGGAGTCGTCCCATCAATCCTATCAGCTGCATTGATTCTTAGTTCCTCCCCTTCAAGGTCTCCCCCTTTCCCCCAAATCCCCTCCCGATCGATGGTTTCTTCATCCGACTCCAGGTGCTCTCGTGTGTCAAACTTGAGAAGGACGAGGTGGAGATCGGAGATTGACTGGCGATTTAAAGTGGTTCTTGAGCTTAGCATTCCCCTGCACGATCTCTCCAATCGAAGAGAACTCGGTTTGGAATCCACCTCAAAGGTAACCCTAGACCTCCCTTTTACAGTTCCAGATCTAATCTACTTTCTCCGTTGCTCTGATGTATTGTATTCTTTTTACGATGATCGTGATGGTCGTCAAGAAGTTGGGACATTTGTTTGGGGCTTGAGTTAAAAGTTTGTGGTTGGTTTCGGATTTTTCGGGAGATTTGGGTTTGATCGTTGTTGGTTCGGATTTGGGGTGTAGAGATTCTTGACATCGTTGGTGGCTTGTTGATGTCAGATGTCGATGTTGGTTGGATTGAAGTAGGGTTTTGTTTGTTCTTGCATTATCTGCCATGGTTGTCCACCTTCTCCATGGATTTTTCATTGGTACCTTCGGGGTTCAATATCGAACTTATTTTGGGATCGTTTCGACCTTTTTTGATATGCTCGGCATGATGGCGTTGATGTTGGTGGTGGAGCTAATGTAGCTACGGATTATAGTCTGGCTTTTGTCACCTAGATGATGGAGGTCAGATTGTAACACAACTGTGGCTCATCGTATGACATGCGGTAGTGAGTATTATGTGTCGAGATTCTTCTTTGGTCCTGTAAAAGCTATGTTCTTCACCAGGACATTTGGATCTTGACTTTGTATTACTCATCTGCTTGCTCATGTGAAAGCTTCACATGGTTGTTGGTGTATGTGCATTGTTCTTTCATTCTGTGGCGGTATACGGATTTGTTTCTACAAATTCGATCAGTGATGGTGGTGGATTTCACTCCTACTTAGGTGCTCTGTTATTGTTTGTCCTAGCGTGTTTAAAGTGATTGTGCAACGTTAGCAGATATGGACTCATTGTTGTTGCTTGTATTTGCTATCTTCATAAAGGAATATGATTCAATTCATTTTCCTTATATGGATTGTAGCATGATTACTCGCCCTACCGGTTTTGGAATGTAATCAGGCAGGCTCACAAATGTAATCATTATTTGCAGTGTTGATGTTGTCACCTGAGGTGCAATGACGAATTTCTGAGCACCTGTGATGAAGGATTTCATTCATAAAAAAGTTTTTCATGATTTCATCTTCTTTACCTGAGATATTTTTTCATGTTTTTCAATTCATTTTAACTATGCACGGATCCTACAAGCAATGATTTAACATGTGGAAGACGTGAACTTAGGTCATCTTTATTAATTGTCATGTAACTCACTCGTTCGACGAGTAATAAAAGTTCACCAATGGTGTTGTCTGAGGTGCAATGACCACAATGTGGAGCACCAGTGATGCACTTTTACCACCTGAACCCAAGCGGTGATGCATATTCCTTGCAAGACATCATTATTGTGTCTTTACAAATGCTGAGCCGTGCAATGATGTTGAGTCATAAACCTGTCGATGTTTGCTGAGGTGCAATGAAGATTTCTCCGAGCACCTACAATGACCAATTTGTAACTGAGCATGTGCAATAATGTTCCCCCCTCTTGTGAAAAATATCTTTGTAGTATTAGGTGCTATGAGGGCATGCCATCTCTACAATTGCTTTGTTGTTTGATGATGGTTGTTGTGAATCACCAAGACGTTTCCTGAGGTGCAGTGAGGATTTCTCTGAGCACCTGTGATGAACAATTTATAAATGAGCACGTGCAATACTGTTACCCTTCTTGTTAAAAAAAAGTTTGTTCTTTACGTGCTATGAGGACATGGCATCTCTACAAGTGTTGAGCCGTGTGATGATCGTAGTTCGGAATCAATACGATGGTTGCTGAGGTGCAATGAAGATTTCTCCGAGCACCTGTGATGACTAATTTGTAACTGAGCACGTGCAATAATGTTCTCCCTCTTGTTAAAAAAATGTGATATAAGGTCATGACGATGGTTTTCATGAATCACTACGATGAGGCCCAAGGTGCAATGAAGCTTTCTCTGAGCACCTCTCACGAAAAATTTATAACTGAGCGCGTGCAATGATGTTCCCCCTCTTGTGAGCAATATGTTTGTTCATCGTTGTGCAAGGAAGACATGAGGTCTTTACCTTTGTCGATTTACTAAGTAGCAAATAACTTGGATGCAATGAATGTACGTACTACATTTTCAGAATACTCATGGCCCCCCATGGTAAGGGGAAGGATATGGCGGATTGTAGTGGACGCGAACTAGTTTTAGCCAGGAGGGCGTCGAACTTGAATGCGATGCAGGATAGGATCTTGGTGTAGTGTATGCTGGAGGCTCGTGACAAAAATCAGTGGTCCGAAAAGACTTTCACAACGGTTGGGTGGAATGGGATCGTGCAACATTTTAATGAACTAGCAGATCTTCGCTTTGCAAAGGATCAGATCCAGTCCCATTGGAAGATCATCAAAATGGGACATTTCGCCTATCTTACCTTGAGGAACAAGTCTGGTTGGAGGTGGGATAACATCGCCAACCGTCCAATCGCACCTGATGAGCTTGCTTGGTTGGAGGTAGATGTTACTTTGGACTTATTATGTAAACTTCTAATTGATTAATCTAGTCCAGGTGTTAATTTTCTAAACATTTTGTAGCTGCCCGATGCACTACGCAAGTACAATAGGCATCCATTCCTCTACTTTGAGGAGGTTTCCTACATCATCGAGAGCGGCACAGAAACTGGGAGGTATGCAAGCTCCTCGCGTGCTACTATGGCATCAAGAGGGATTGAGGAGGAGATCATCAACCAGAATGACGACGTCCAAAGCGATGGTGATGATGTCGATGAAGTACCTACCCCACCAGTCATCGTTAAGGCAACATAGAGATCATCAGGATCTAAGTGTAGGAAAAGTGGCGACGGCGATCCCTCTCCGAGCATGGAGCATTTCATGGACTTATTACATGAGAGGATAGGTGCGCCACGAAGACAACATGATGAAGATGCCCGTGATACCTATCGAGAATTGCGAGAAGCATGTCCTACCCTCCCCCCTGCAGCATACATCAAGCTTGCTGATACCCTGGCACAACCGTCTAGGAGAGAGTTATTCTGTGCCGTCAAGGATGACCCAGAGTACCTGCAGGCCTGGATTTACCATGTCCTGGGACAACCATAGCTCCAGTGTGAAACATACATTAAAGCATAGGCAGGCCATCTTGGATTACTTGATCTTATTGTCATTCTTACTGTCGTTAATTTCCTCTCCACATTGAACAATTTCCCTTGATTTTTTGTTATTGTAATCATGTAACTGTGTTGTTGTTGTTGGACAATTGCTTGTTAGATCGAACTTAGCATTCTATTTAGCCACATCCCTTGAGTTGCGAATAATTATTTGTGTAAGGTTAGATTAATTCGTTAGATTTTGATACCCATGCTTTTGAATGTTTCCGTCAAGAACTGGAATGCGCTAAGTGTATTTTTATGATTATCGATTACAAAGAATGTGTTCGTTAAATAATTTATTGCACCATCTAGGTAGACACTTTTCATATGCCATGGGACAGTATATGGGACGATATGGCTTCTTAGTGAATATGCTTCCTATTAATGGTAATAATCAGAGTATATATGTTTTAGCGCAATGAAATTTGATGTAGCTTATTTTGTGTAGGTGGTATAGATGGAGGAGCAGCTATACAATGCGTTCGAAGAGATTCTTTCTGAGGCAATCGAATTATCTTACGCCATGGTGATGTATTTATTCGCTGAGGCCTCCCCTGAAAGGGAGAATCCACGACTTCCAATTCCTTTAAATACAAGTCCATGGACGGGGCGGATGTGGATTGATGACATGATGGATGGGAATGTCAAACACTCATATCGATGCTTTCGGATGGAGCCACGTATGTTAATGAAATTCGTAGAGCTACTCGAGCAACGTACCGGCTTAGCGAACACACGATGCATGGATACTATAGAGCAAGTGTGCATTTTCCTCTTTGCATTTGGCCACGCACAACCGAATAGAGTTCTTCAAGAATGGTTCCAGCACTCTGGGTCAACAATTTCTACACACATCCACAGGGTTCTCCAAAAGGTCCTACTATTGGAGGATCTGCTCATTCGTATGCCTACGGCGGAAACACCCCGATGCATAACATCATATCACCGCTACGCGCCTTATTTCCAGGTATGGTCAGCATAAATCATATCCCCCCAATTACATCTATTGTATTCCTAAAAACTTGAATAATTTTGTAGGGTGTTATCGGTGCAATCGACGGGAGACACATTAAGGCAACGGTGCCTGCTGGTCTAGAAGCTGCATATCGTAATAGGAAGCATTGCTGCTCGCAGAATGTTATGGCAGCGACATCTTTTGGCTACTTGTTTACATACATTTTGACCGGCTGGGAGGGTTCTGCATCACACATGTCAGTGCTAAGAGATGCCATTGACAGGAGGAGGTTCATCATCCCAGAGGGATGCAGGTATCTTGTGCATTGTGGCTACACGAACACAGACTCATTCATTGCACCGTATCGCGGTATTGTATATCACCTACCAGAGTGGCGTGTACTGGACAAGTCAGAGCGATACATCTCCCATAAACACCTATTCAACCACAGACACTCGAAATTGCAGAGCGATGTTGAGAGGACCTTCGGGGTATGGAAGAAGAGGTTCAAGTGTATTACGAGCATGCCCACCTATGCCTTTGAGACGCAGAGGGACATTGTAAAGGCAACAACGATCATTCACAATTTCATAAAACTTTATGGTTCAGACAAGTGGTTTGACCGTGTTGAGAAGTACCTCGTGCCGGAGCCTCCAGAGTTAGAAGTTGAACCTGGATTGGAGGTGAGGGTGACACGAACCGAGATGCAGCGTGCTGAGCGGCAACGCGATAGCATGGCACATGCGATGTATAATGATAGGATGGCACGGATGAGAGAAACGTGATAATTATCTCTTTGTAAGACCTCATGGGATAATGCACAGTGCATTTCATAATCACATGTTCCCATGTATTGCATGATTATGGGATATGCAAGTTTATGGCGACCATCTTTTTTGTACCACTACGAATATCATCCTATATCGTAGTACTTGTGCATGTACCTATAGATAAGGAATTTAACGGTTGTGGCCATATTGGGATACATAGCATATAACATTTTTATGTACTACATCTTGTGATTTAACAATTGTGACCACGATGCGGCGCACCAGCGATGCCTACAAATAAATTATGTACGTATATAAGTCACACATGGTCGAGGTCAATTGAAAATATAATATTATAAAAATAAAAATGATAAATTTCTATTATTGTTTTATGTGTATATTACTATTATAGATTGTAAGTACAACGATTTTTCATTTTCAATTTAATTCTACATTACGAAAAAGAATTCCATCTAAATACATGAATAGTAATAAGTATTGATATTAAAGATAAATAATAGAATCAGATATAGAATGCTATATAATGAGATGTAAAGTAAATTATTAATTTCATTAGTCCATATATTATGAAAATCTAACAATTTTATGGCTATTTAACATATTAATAATAATCAATATGTTGGTAATAACCAATGTCTTCCTTACTTATGTAATAATTAAACAAATAAATTGATTACCATCAAATCAATCCTATTAACAATATAAAACAAATCAACAAACAATCATTTGTACAAACTTCAGTAACAGTCACATCACAGACAAACCCTCTCAACAGTAAAACCCTCTATCCAAACAACAAAACTACAATTCAGGTTACCCTTCAGGTTATCTAACTTTGGGGCAGGTTAACCCATCCCACTTAACCTTCAATCCAAACACAATTGACCGTCGAAGGAGCGGCAAGGGAGAATTTACCGGTCGACACAAGATCGGTTGTTGATGGAAAAAGAAGCTCGACGGAACTGAGGCTATTGGAATGATGATGCAAGGCAGAGAAGCTGCAAACCTACGGGGATCTGGTCGATGGAGATGGAGGGATCTGATGGTTCCTCGTCATGTGTTGATGCTCAGACCACCTGCAGTTGTTAGGAGAAGGGAGAAGAGGTGGGTTAGTGGAGTGGAGGTCTGATGTAAGGAAGCAAAGACGGTGGACCTGTGGTTCGAATCCTTGCAAGATTCAGGAGGTATAGGGTGTGTGAGGTTTGATGGGGAGAAAAGTGGGTCGTCAGGTCGAATAATCGAGCCAACAACTCACGAATTGCGAGGATAAGTTCTCGCTAAGGCGACCTGCAAGGGAATCCCTAGATCGATCAACAAGTACTCACAATATAAAAATAAGCTATGAATAGCCAAAAATGTGAGGCACAATTTATTATACTCTACAAACCAAAATGTATAGCACGTAAGCATGTAGAGGTCGAACCACAAGAGCAAGCTAGGTAGCCTATGATTATTGCTAACCCATATGTACAAACTTGTTTTTATGTCTTTTTATGCGGATTTTTATTTCTAAATATTTTTTGAATTAATAGTTTATATAGGTAATTTAATTATAATAATAATATAATAGATTATATTAATATATGTATATTTTTATATATAGGTAAGGATATAAAAGATAATCACATGCACACAAGGCATATATCTATCTATATATCTATTTTTACCTTTTTTATAATTTTGCCTATTTTTAATTTATTTTAAATTTTTGAAATAAAATTATACTATATTTATATAGAATATTTTAACATATAATATAAGTATATAAATAACATATGTATATGTTTTTATATATTTATATACATATAGATAGTATATAATGTATACATCAATACATAGTCCAAAAATACAGGGAAAATGATTTTTTAGTTTTTTATTTTTCTCATGCTTTTGTGATTTTTCTGGAATTTTTGCATATTAGTAGGTATTTTTAAAATCAAAAACATCCTAAAATAGGGATTAAATAAGTAAGACAAATTGATCTAAAGATAACAAATGGGAAATGAAGTCTAAATTCTCAAATCAATTTTAGTAGATAGCTAATAATATAAAGATTCGAAAATAAAAATAAATATTTTTGGGATTTTTGATGATTTTTCCTTATTTTACTAGATTTTGGATCTTTTTAAATTTTCTTCATTATCTTTTTTTTATTTTTAGGGCTTTTTGGTCTAGAGTTAATATAGGTTATAATAACAATCATATATATATTGTAATTTTTCAAGGCATTTTAATATTTTTTGGAATTTAAATCTAAATAGGGAATTAATGCTCACTGTTTCAATTTTAATAATTGCATAAAAGCTAAGAAATGCAAAATAAAAATCAGAGCATGAAAGTATGCCATTTGTGGCAATTGCATGCATTTTTGCAAAATAAAACAAAAAACATGGGTTATTTTTAACAAAGATAAATGAGAAAATAAAATTCAAGGTACTAACAAGGACATATTTGCAATTAGCACAAAGTATTCATGCATTTTAGAACCATTTTACAAAACTTAGGGGCATACATGCAATTTCCCGTAAGTTACTTAAATTAAAATGGCCCTAGAAGGGCCTTCATGCAAATATACAAAAGTCCCAGGTCCTCTGTGCATTTTTTTCCACAAAAATATATATTGAATATACAATTTCATGTACTAAAAATAAATATACAGAATCGAGGGGTTATGCATGCTAAATACCCAACTCATGTGGCAAGCCACGTGAGCTGAGTTGGCGTGGACATATGGGAAAATACAAGGAAGTATGGGGAGCTATATGCAATTTTCACACATTTATTTACACCAGACAAATACTTAAGTATAAAAAAGAAATAAGAAAACGTAGAGGGGGCTTAGTGCAAATTACCCCTTATTGTGCACCAACCGATGGCTTTGATCTCTTCACTTGGACACGTGGCGGCTCCATGGCGCACGATAAAGGTTCAGCGATGACGATTGGGATTAGATCTCAGGAGGAGATCGGACGGTTGGGGCTCGCATGATTGGAGCGGGTCTCTTGATCGTGGTCCTAGATTATCTTGGAAGAACACTCCAAGAACAGTGCTATATGTTGCTTTGATCTGCTCGTTCTCTCTGATCCTAGCCCCTCTTGAGCTGCTGAGATGCTCTACAAGTTCACCTTGATGTTTTGCAGCTGAAGGATGTCTCAAAAGAGTCTGAGCCCCATCGGAGGGGGCTTGGAGTGTCGCGTGACTGGATCTTCATTCTTAACTTCAAAGACCCCTCATATGGGGTCTTCCAGACCTGCAAAGATGATGGGAAGCTACGCAGCATGGAGGTGATCATATTTGAGCCATTAGCGTCGAGGTTCATGCCAACTTGAGGGGGGATGAGGTGCCCCGGCATGCGATAGAGGAAGAAGCACCGAGGGACTGATCTATGCAAGATCAGGGGCTCTGAATTGATCGGGTCGATGGAGAAATGGAAGAGGATGGAAATAGGATAATTGGCGTGTCGGAATGGGGGGTGGATAACAGTGAAATGGACGAAACTGTAACGGCTCCTGCAATCAAAACTAGTGAAATTACGCTACTCTAGTGATCTAAGGACTAAATTAAATGCAGGAATGAAACAACAAAATGAAAATGTATATTATTTTTTTGTAAACTCAATTTTGAATTTTTCTATACATTTTTATCTACAACTTTCATGTACAAAGTTTGTTAATTTGATGAATAAATAATAGATATGAAAATGGATCCCAACGAATGAATTATTGATTAATAAAAGAATGGAATCTTTATTATTTTTTTGGCCCTTATCTCCTCCTACTTTATTCCTTGTCGACCACATCAATTCTTGACTTGGTCTCGGGCTTTAGGGTCATAAAATATCTTTGGTATTTTATTTTTTTTATTTCTTATTTATTTATTTTTTCTTATATTTAGTCTTTAATCAATATAATTTATACAATAATTATGCAATAAATAATGAATGTGAATTTGTAAAAAAATGATGTTTACATGCATTTAGCTAGGGTTTGAAGGCCAAAATGAAAGCGTGAAGGTGGTGAAATGGAGATTCATCACCACGCTATACTTGCCTTTGCTAGTCCACTAGCAAACACTTATGCAATGAATGCAAAAAATAAAAACAAAGAAAAGAAAAAGAAATAACTTGGAATAATTGTCGACTTTTGCATTACTATTAAAAGTCGGAATTTGGAGCTCAGAGAAGGCCTTTGGATTAATGATGTATTTGGAACAACATGGAATTCAAGAAATGTGACATAACAACCCTTAGGTTCCATACTCCTATCATTCAGTCCAATTCATAGCCAGGTCAGGACTCTCAATCGCATACTCTTGCTACCTTGAAATGGTAGAACCATGTGTGTGAATTTGTTCAGTTCTTCCCAGATAAAATCATTGGACCATCAAGGCGTCTACTCTTCTGGTAACTCGTCCTCGTGGAGACAAATATTCCCTTCTAAGGTCAAGCAGTCCCGGTCTTTACAACCGAATGGAGGAGAAGTTAGAAGAATGAGAAAAGAAGTGAGAATGGAATAGTGTAGTTTTCATTCCCTTATGAAGTCGGGCAGTGTAACTGATTCTTCACCAAGAAGTAGGATTTTCTGAAGCTCAAATTCTTGTGGAATTTTTTATATAGGCTTCTTTGGATATTTTCTTTGACTTTGTACAGCTTCTACATTCTTGCTTATGCCCCGGTGGATATAGCATCTTTTTGTTCCACCCATTTTTGGGGGGTCTTGGAAAAAGTTGCGCTAGTAGATCATTCCTCATCCGAAGCATTGTCTCAACCCATATCTAGTCTTTAGATATCATTGTTACCAAAAGAAGTGGGTTAGAGTACCAGTGTCGGCAATCGCCAAGAATGGTTCCTGAGCTACCCTTGACGAAGCAGCCTTGTATCATCCTGACTTAGACTCCAAGATTTTTCAACAGTCCATCTGAGTTGAGCTATGTGTTAGGTGTGAGGTTTTTGGTCAAGTAACTATCTCAAGAGTCGTATGGATGGTATGAAAGATTCTATTTTAAGCACGTTGAATTGACTTGTGAACATAGTCTTATGGAACCTAAAGAAGTAAGTCAAGGTGTTCTGAAATATCTCCACTTCCAGTCCTAAATGGGTTCCTCTGAAATTAAGTGTATTAAGGTCTATTCCAAGTTCCAATCTTTAGACTTTATTTGGACTTGTTCAATTGTCTATATTATTCTGAAAATGTGAATGTTAGGTACAATGCAAGAAAAATATTTTTGTGATGCAATTTTCTAGTTTTGAACTTTTTATAGATTATTGAAATAGTTTTACAAATTTTTGTGCAATTTTTTAAAAGGGTTTTGCAAATGTTTTTGGGATTTTGTATTTTGCAAATTTTTAGGGATTTTTTTCAAAAATAAAATGTTTTTTAATAAAAAAAAAGAAGTGTGTGCAAATATTTACACGAGCGTGCATATTTTTATTTAAAGTGGTTGGGTTATAGGAATTTACATGATTGTATATACAAGGTTTGTAAAGAATTGTTATTTGTTCGAATTATGCACATAGTTCTCAAAATAATTTGAAAAGATTTTAGAAACATTTTGAAAACTTTATTTTGCAAACTAATTTGAAAATTATATTTTACAACCATTTTACAAAATTTTGAAATCATTTTGTAAAGATTTTTCAAACAGTATGTATAGATTTCTCAAACTATTTTTGCAACCATTTTCAAATCATTTGCAAATAGATTTTCAAATTATTTTATTTCAAACAAAGAAAAGAAATTTTTACAAAGAAAATCCTTTTTCAAAGTTTGAAAATATTTTACAAACTATTTTCTAAATAGTTTTCAAAAGATTTTTCAAAGAATTTTTGAAACCATTTTTCATACTTTTTGCAAAAACTTTTTACCCGATTTATTAATCGGTATATACAAAGAAATTTGATGAATGTCATACAAGTATGTTCTTTACACTTAATTATATGTATTTTAGCCATACTTATTGAAAATACAAAATTACAAGTTATGGCTAAAGTATATACAATGTATATACGACCCCCTATACTTAGCTTGAGTTATGCCCTCATAGATCGAAGAGAAAAGAAAAGACATAACTCGTACTGAGTATAGAGAAGCCTATACTACAACGATTAAAGAATATAGAAAGAATGAATGTGAAGTCGACCATCCCTCCTATACTTAGAATCAAATAATCCTAAGTATAGAAGATTGTATCTACATGTTGGGTCGAGGGTGAGAATGAACAACATCAACAATTCATCTTATCTCCCGCTATACTTAGGGTAAAATATCCCTAAGTATAGACAGGAGTATCAACAAAAGAGGAGACATGTGATGGGACAAAGAATTAACATATGAAGTCACTAAGGCTCCCTATACTTAGGATGAAGAATATCCTAAGTATAGAAGCAATGAGTGAGGAAAACAAATCAGAAAATAGAACATACACGTGAAAAATAGAAAAGAAGATAACAATAAAAATAAAGGAAGAGTTTTTTAGGATCATTATCTGAATCTTTCGATTTGTTGAGGTTATGGGTGCTTCTTCATTGCATATCACTTGAACTGAATCGACAACGACCAAGAAAGTGCCATGGTCAAGGTACAGCTTGAGTAAATGACCGTTGGCGATGAATGGTTGTGTGTCAGGTGAAAAATCTGATATCGTAATGCTTCTATTGTCACGCACTTCTTGCACTGTGAATGGCCCTGCCTATTTACTCTTTAGTTTGCCTGGGAATATCTTCAGCTATGCATCAAATAACCACACTTTCTGTCAAGTCTTGAAGGTCTTTCGTCGGATGTACTGATCATGCCAGTGTTTAACCTTCTCCTTATACATCAATATGTTATTATACGCATAGTCTCGGAATTCCAAGAGCTTGTTCAGATCCTATTTTCTTTTCTGGCCACCTTTTCGTGAGTCCAAGTTGTAAATATTGATTGCACATGTGGATCAGTTCCACTGGAAGATGGCATGGCTTCCTAGACACAAGACGGTAGGGCGACATACCCAAGGGAGACTTCTAAGTGGTTCTGTATGCCAAAAGTTCGGAGTCCAAGTGTTGGGACCAATTCTTTCTATCTGGCTTCATAAGCTTCTATAGGATTGTCTTGATTTCTCTATTTGTTAATTCTGTCATGTCATTGGCCCGAGGATGATAAGGAGACGTGACTCGATGCTTGATGTTGTAGTCCTTTGTTAATTTCTTGACCTCTTTGTTAATGAAGTCACTATCCCTGTCTGATATAAGTGTCTTTGGAATCATGAATAACAATATGATGTTCTCTCTCCGAAATCGACAAATTGTACCGTTGTCTACGGCTCGGGTGGGGATAGATTCAACCCAGTGACTCATGTAGTTAACGACAAGCAGGATGTGCTCGTATCCCTGGCTGTTGGGAAAGGGTCCCATGAAATCGATGCCCCAAGCCTCACCAGAGGCCATACTGCAGTACCTTCGTTGCCATTCTATCTCCATAGTGGTGTTCACCATATTCGAGTGAATGATAATGCTCGAGGACACTATCATGCTCCTCCTGAGGGATGCACCGTCACCAAATGCAATATGCTCCTTCCATGAATAGTAGTGGATCTTCCCATTGGTAGAAATGGATAGTTGACAAGAACTTGTCCTTCTTGATTTTCGTCCAATCTTGTGGAACTACACTAGAAATGAGGTAGTTCACAATATTGGCATTCCAAGGGAGTGAATCCACAGACCAAATAGACTCGTCAGGAAAGGTTTCCGTGATGGATGCATTGCTCGGTGGAGGCTCTTGTTGTTTAATTTTGGAGAGGTGATCTGCTGCCACATTCTGAATCCCATGCTTGTCTTTGATATCTAAATCAAACACCTTGAGGAGAAGGATCCACTTGATTAGTCTAGGCTTGGCATCCTTCTCCTGTTGCAGGTACCAGATAGCAGAGTGGGCAGTATAGATTGTGACTTTAGATCCTAGAAGATAGGATCTGAACTTCTCAAGGGCAAATACCACAACAAGCCATTCTTTCTCTGTGATAGTGTAATTTCTTTGAGCTTCATCTAGCATTTTGTTGGCATAGTGAATGGCATAGGGTGCCTTGTATTTCCTTTGTCCTAGAACAACCCCAACTGCAAAGTCTGATGCATCCTTCATGATCTTAAAGGACAAAGACAAATCTGGTGGACATAGGAGTGGAGCTTGAGTGATGAGCTCCTTTAGTTGATTAAATGAAAGGAGAACCTGTTGATCAATATTAAACTCGGTCTCCTTGTATAGCAATTCTATGAGAGGTCAGGCAATGTGATGGTCTGCTAAATGCATAAGTTAATATCGATTTATTGTAGCACGGGCACTTAGTGTGTCATACAAAACCGAATGAATAATCTCAATAAAGAGGATTCGGCTTTAACTTGGGATGTCCAGGGTCGAACACAAGGACACGAGCCATAATACAATTATTTAGGTGTTTAATTATCTAGGCTAAGCAATTGATAAATCATCTTGGTCAAAACAAACAATGCATGAGATGACAGCATCACAAAATGAATGCGAAGACAAAATGCAATTCCAAAACAATTTTATGCATCTTAGATAATCACCAGAATGAACAAAATGATAGAACACTAACATATGCAAATAAACTCGTGAATATGCCCTAGAATGATTATTCAAACTTAAGTAAATAATCTAAATCCATTTATGCAATTTAATCCAAGCAAGGTTTCATCTAATAAAGATTTAAGAAACTTAATTATCTCCATTGAATTATCCAATCATTACGTATCAAATCAGAAAATAAATTTAGTCATGTTAAAGATAGAGAAACATGGATCAAAATGCCACTGAAATTACTTAATTTGGATAAAAGATGCTCAAGTTATGCAACATAGACTCCAAGGGCATAAATATGATAAAAACATGAATTAAAACATGACAAACAGGTCCCTGGGGGACTAAAAAGTAATTATAGAAAACCATCTGAGTAAATCTATGAACTACCCCCTACAATGGGGTATATTTGCAATTAAAAAAATCGACAAGGTGCATTTGCAATTTTTCCAAGACCGTACGTGTCTGGTGTATGCAATCCTAGGCTTGGGTGTAGGCTCGTGGCTCAAGCCACGTGGTGCTATTCGGTGCTTCGACAGTCAACTAGGTGTGAACGAAGATGCATGATCGGATAAGTTGATGTGGCCTCCTGTAGGTCGTTAGATCGCACCCAATTTGGCACGATTCAACAGCATCTGCATGCTTATGGGTCTTCTCCACTGCCTTGCATGGAGGCTAAGAGGTGGGGCTCTGGTAAGCCCCTCCTTCCTCTGCCAAGCTCCTGAAGCTCCTCTGAAGGTTGGAGATCGTTTGCTGAGGGCTTGTGAAGATGATAAATTGTTAGGGGAAGTTGGCGAGCATCTGGATGATGAGGTTGATGTTGGAGCATCGAATGTGAAACTCTAGATCGGAGTCCTTCTAGAAAATCCAGCTATTGAAGGCCTTGTCACCTACCAGAGTTAGGAAATACATAGCCAAAGTAAAGCAAGTTGGTGTGTGCAATCACGAGTGAAATGAAGGGCTAAGGTATTGAAGAAGGTGAAGCCAAAATGTGGTTCCCCCGCCATGACTGGAGGAAAATGAGTCGAAGGGGAAGGTTGCAACAGAACGAGAAGCACAAAGGAAAATACCTCCCACGTCGATCAAGGATCCACGGGGAAGGTCTCGAACACCTTGGTTTGAGAGATAGATATATGTAGATTCAAGGAGAAATCCATGAAAACAAGAAAAACATATCAAAAACATAAGCTACTTGAATCTTGCAGATGACGGAGATGAAGGGTATGGCTTGGGTTGAAGCTCGAGCTGAGCCTCTGGTCGTCGCTTGATCTCCTCAGCCAGGGAGAAAGCTCAAACAGTCATCACTTGACGACGCATCATGGCATGCTTTCCATGGGTTGAACCAGGAATAGATCTCCATAATCGCACACGTAGACTCCTTCTTGTCATGAAGAGGAGGAGCGGCTAGGGGATACTCCATACAAGGGTTGACAATTGCCGCACAAGGCGGTGGTGGCGTATTTGAAGAGAAAGTGACAGTGGTTATTAGGGGGTTTCGTGGTTGTTTCAACCACCATGTATTAAAGAGAAGTTAGGGCTTGGAGGTGATTAAGGGTATGGCGTGGAAGGTGGTTGATAGGAGAATGCGAGGGCAGTGGCAATTGGTAAGAAGGGAACTGAAGGCAGTTGGTGTAAATCGGAGAAGATGGGCGGTTTGGAAGAGGACATAACTGGCTAGAGGTTGAAGATGAACCTTAACTGTCCGATCATCAGATCAGACGGTTTATGGGTTAAGGTGATGATGAAAGGCTGGATCGTCGTATGAGAATGATCAGATGGTTTAGCTCAGAGCGCTAATCAACAACTCAGATTAAGGCAGTCAGAAAGGATCGAGTGTCTATAAGAGGATACGGGTGGCATAACCAGAACGAGCTACGTGGCTCAATCTGAAGGTGCCATGTGGCCCAATGAGAATTTAGATAAATGAAAAATAACTTGACAAATTTAAAAAAAATAATTAATTAAAAGATGAATTAGAGAAAGTGATGAACATAAAAGTTGTAGATCTCGATAAGATCTACAACTTTCATATAGAAGTCAAAGAGATCAGAGGTTATCTAGACATAGATAAAAATTAAATACTAAGTAAAATGATATAAAACAATTTCCTTCATTTCACTTTTGCTTATTTTTTGTATTTTTTATTTTATTTTATGTTATTTTTATTTATATATAATATTACTCTAATTTTTATTTGATTTTTTGTAGGAAATAAATACATAAAATATTACACTATAATAAGGTTATAATAATATATAATAATTAGAGTCAATTATATACAACACATAAATTAGTAATTAGTGTTAATTAGTTATTGATTCCATGTGATTAACTTAAGAAAGAGAGTTAAATATGTTGAATTAAGATGATAAATATGGGATTTATCACCCCTCTATACATAGGACGAACTAATAAATAAAGAATTTTCGTTAGAGAGTTAGTTTAATTAGCGAGATCCCTGACATGTGAAAGTGAGTATACAAGGCTTGATTTGACCTAGAACCCTAGGTTTTAGGAATCCTAAAACTCTAAGTTGACCCAAGTATTAATCAAAAGGATTTTAACTCCTCTAATTGTCAGACTCTTAATGTATATATATAAGAACTACGACTTAGTGTAGACTGCATCCTGAGAGTAAAGTCAAAATATCACCAAAATTTCCAATCTTAGAAGCTCTCCTAAGGACCCAACCCTCAACACTAGGGAATAAATCTAGTCTTGATTCAATCCACCTACTCTTTAGTTTGTCAGACTTTAAAGGTATGGATGGAAGGCCAAATTATGGAGGATGTAGGATTGTGTACTTATTTTCTCTTCCTCTCATTGGAAATGGGTTCTCTCAAGTGTCATATTCAACACAGTTTTCATTTTTATTTTTTTGCCAATCAGTATGTCCGTCAAGAGAAGTTGGAGTCATGTGCACTTGTTTTTCTGGGAGTACACCGGGGTGTGCCTTTTTTTAGTATCTAATATACCTTCTACACCCAGACTTGTAGCATTTACGATGCAGATCCCTTTTTGGGTGCTAGCCTGACTCCTGGTCCTAATAGTGATGGTCCAAGTGGACACTTTGAAAATGATTGGGAGCTTGCCTTTGGTGGGAGATCTTTGATATTTGACTTTGTATGGTAAGATCTTTTCTTTCAAAATTTCTTTCTTTCTTTTCTATGTTTTTTGGCTAGCTCCACTGCTTTTACCAAAAGTTGGTGCACACTGATTAACTTATTAATTAATTGTCATCACGCCCTGTTACCTTTGGTCAAAATCAAGATAGCATGAGAACATGTCCCATATTGGCTAAGATGTTGACACTCAGGTTTCAAGAAGCCATCATTAATCTTATCCCATCCTTGAGCATCATATAGATCAAGTCCAAATTCAAACTTCCAATCTTGATTTCCTCAATGATACTTTGACTCATCTCAATCATGAATGCAGTCTTGCATGTGAATGATAGTTAAATTCTTTTAAGGGAGATTAAGCATGAAATATAGCATGGATATCCTCAAACTAGGAGAGTGGGAATTTTTAAGTCTAAGACCCTAATGACAAATACATAATAACTCTAAGTCTAGGTACTCCTTAAACCAAGTGTTCAAAGATCACCTCAAGCCTCGAGTGCATAATGAAAATGTCAGATAAGAATCACTAATTAATAAGTTAATATTTTTTGTGATTTTTTATTTTTCATTTTTTTAAATTAGAGAGTTAGTTAATTAGACTCAATTACACCCTTAGCTTCGAAAAAATAATTTTGAAAACTTTTTGCAAACATTGCCACATACGTATAGAATGTTTCCAAACATTTTACAAAGATTTTTCAAAATAACTAAAACCTCATTTTTCAAAACAACTAAAACATTTTTTCAAAAACAATGTCACATAAATATGTAGGTTTTCAAAACATTTTACAAATGATTTTTAAACCATGTCAAACCATATTTTCACAAACTATGTAAAACATTTGAAAACAATGTCAAATATGTATATAATTTTCAGAAATCATTTTCAAAACATTTTTACACAAATCAGTTCCAAAGAATGTAATATGATAACTATAACCCCAAGAATTTGAAAAAATTTTAAATATGAACTATGGCTAAAGTATATATGCATTATATACGGTAGACCCTCCCTATACTTAATTTTTGCTATGTCCTCATAGCAGAAAGTGAAATGAAGCCATAGCTCAACTAAGTATAAAAGAAAGTCCCAAAAAACTGATGATAGAATCACAGGTGCAAAATGAATAAAAAGAATCAGTTAGATGAAGACAGGGACTCGAGTCCCCCTATACTTAAGCTGAGAAATATTTTAAGTATAAAGATATGAATTTAAAACCAGGTGACCTGAGGAGAACAATCACAATGACAAAGGATCCCCCTATATTTAGGCTGGAAATAAGCCTAAGTACAAAGAATACGAAGTTCAGTGATGAAGGGATCAATGTTAGTTGAATATCTAGATGATGAATTTCGGGAGATGATAATGGAGCCTAGGGTTTCGGGAGACTGAAGAATCAAACAAGATCAAACAAACCCTATTATTTCACCAACACACACAGTGAAGACCATAAATATGGTATAATTATCTTGTCTCTTTTATTAGTGGTAATACAAAATTTACATTCACTACGAGTAGGCTAAATTAAGGTTTGGGCTCTATCCTAGGGATACGTCCTCACCTCTCAACGAATGCATATATCTGCAAGTAAAGCTGGGTTTTCTCTCACAAAAACAAGGTGAATTTTAGCTCCATTTTATTTACATCAACTTGCATTAATAGTCCCACTTTTAGATATTAGGTTATCACTTGTAATAAATCTTTGAAAACATAAATCATCATCTACCGTCTAGTCACTCTTACATAATATCCTAAGTGACAAATCATGAAAAAAGAAAAATCATGCAGACATAAAATCATGATGTCATGCTTAAGAAAATTACTTACAGTGGCTCCAGCTCTCTTCGTGCATATACTAGACTGAATATAAAATTATATAAATGCATGCAAGTCTATGACAACCTTACCTAATCATGTGTCTATTAGCGGGGAGAAAATCAATTAATTTGGGATAAATTGAACACAGATTACATGCGTCTCATGAATCTTATAGATGAGTGAATCTCATAAGATGAAGTTAGTGTGTCCTATATATACTATGATTCAAGCACAAAAGATATAAAATGAGGAAGCTCTAAGAGCCACGTACCTAAACCCTAGTATCAAGCACTCAAGTTGAGTCCCACCCGACATGGGTGAAACAAACTCAACACACAAATAATAAATCGAGTCCATAATAATATACAAGAAATATGAACAAAATAATCTTCGACTTGTCTTGAAGTTATCTTCTACGACTCTTCTCAATGGGAACTCCCTCTTGAGCTTCCAGCCTCCATTCTCCACGAGCATCCTCAGTGAACAGACCTTGAATCATGAAGATGATGGAGATGAAGTGTATAGCTTAGGTTGAAGCTCGAGCCGAGCCTCCGGTCGTTGCTTGATCTCCTCAACCAGGGAGAAAGCTCAAACGGTCGTCGCTTGATGTCGTAGTATAGCATGCTTGCCATGTGTCGAACCAAGAATATGCCTCCATAATCGCACACTTTGACTCCTTCTTCCTGTCATGAAGAGGAGGAGCGGCTATGGGATACTCCATACAAGGGTTGATAACCACCGCACAAGGCAGAGGTGGCGTATTTGAAGAGAAGGTGACAATGGTTATCAGGAGGTTTCGCAGTGGTTTCAACCATCACGTATCAGAGAGAAGTTAAGGTTTGGAGGTGATTAAGGGTGTGGCGTAGAAGGTGGTTGATAGGAGAATGTGAGAATGGTGGTAGTTGGTCGGAAGGGAACTAGAGGCAGTTGGTGTAAATCAGAGAAGGTGGGTGGTTAGGATGAGGATGTAACTGGCTGGAGGTTGAAGATGAACCTCAACCGTCTGATCATCAAATCAGATGGATGGGGTTAAGGCGATGATGAAAGGTTGGGATCGTCTGATGAGAATGATCAGATGGTTTTTCTTAGAGAACTAATCAACAGCTCAAATTGAAGCAGTTAGGAAGGATCGAGTGGCTATGAGAGGTTGCGGGTGTCATAACCAGAACGGGCCACGCGGTTCAATCTAAAGGTGCCACATGGCCCAATGAGAATTCAGATAAAGGAAAAATAACTTGAAAAATCAAAAAGAATTAATTAAAAATGATTTAGAGAATCTGATGAACATGAAAGTTGTAGATTTCGATGAGATCTATAACTTTCATGTAGAAGTCAAAGAGATCAGAGGTCATTTGTACATATATAAAAATTAAATACTAATTAAAACGATAAAGAACAATTTTCTTAATTTTTCTTTTGCTTATTTTTGTATTTTTATCTTATGTTATTTTTATTTATATACAATATTATTCTAATTTTTATTTGATTTTTATAGGAAATAAATGCATAAAATATTACACCATAATAAGGTTATAATAATATATAATAATTACAGTCAATTATATACAACACATAAATTAGTTATTAGTGTTAATTAGTTATTGAATCTCTATGATTAACGTAAGCAAGAGAATTAAATATGTTGAATTAAGCCGATAAATCTGTGATTTATCACAATGGATTGAAATCTTTGATGAATCTCCTGTAGAAACCCACATGCCCAGGGAGTGACCTCACATTTCTAACAATCTGAGGTGGCTCTAGATTGGCAATCACATCCACCTTCGCCGGGTCGACTTCCATGCCACATTTGGAAACAACGCAACCCAGCACAATCCCTTATGTGACCATGAAGTGGATCTTTTCCCAGGATAGTACAAGATTAACTTCATGACATTTCTGAAGCACTCTATTCAGGTGCTCAAGATAGGCATCGAAATTGTCACCATAGACTGATAAGTTGTCTATGAACACCTCATGAAAACTACCAATCATCTCAGCAAAAATTGCAAGCATGCATCTCTGGATGTAGCAGGTGCATTGCATAGACCAAAGGGAATTCTCCTAAAGGCATAGGTGTCGAACATACAAGTGAAGGTAGTTTTCTCTTTGTCCTCTAGGGCGATTGCCACTTGGTCTGTACACGGAGTACCCATCTAAAAAGAATAAGAACTCCTTGTCGGCTAATCTCGCCAGCACTTGATCAATGAATGGCAAGGGGAAGTGGTCCTTCTTTGTTATTGCATTGATACGACGGTCATACTTGCTAGGATGTCAGTACCTGAGTGGAAATCTCTTCTCCTCTATCATTTGTAACAAAGGTGAGCCCGGTTTTTTTCAGAACTACATGTAGAGGGCTCACCCATTTCAAATCAGAGATGGGATAAATGATGCCAGTGTCACACCATTTCATGATTTCTTTCATTAGTACATCCCGTAAGTGTGGGTTCAGTCTTCTTTTAAACTCTCGGGATGGTTTGGCATCTTCTTCCAAATAGATATGGTGTGAGCACAAAGCATGATTTATCCTACAGAGATCTGATACGTGCCAACTAAGTGCCTTACAGTTTTTCTCTAGAACCTCGAAAAGTTTAGATTCTTGATCTGGGGTTAGCCTGCTGCTGAAGATTACCAGATACATCTTCTCTACATCCGCAAGGAAGGTGTACTTAAGGCCAGCCCGGAAGTGTCTTTAATTCTGGTTCTGATCTGGCTTGCTTCCCGATCACTTCAGAAACTATGCTGGTAGGTGGATGATCGGCCATGACTTTGTAGGTGTTGATCACCTTAGTGGCTTGTTGTTCAACTAAAAATGTGCTGAACAAATCTATAATTAATTCATCATGTTCAGACTGGCATGAAATTTATGAATCAAATAGATGAATAAGACATGGATTCTGTCTCCCATGTGACATCGTAACTTGAGTCGATTGTGCTTTCCCGGTCCTCCTCAGGAGAGAGGATGTCCAAGGTACACGTATCATTCAAAGAGAGTTTTGTATCTCTTATTTCTACAATAAAGTCACAATCTGCTTCAGGCGGTGCTGCATGACCTTCATCAGATATGACTTTCAACACACTGACCCATGTTTATGGTAACCCTGTTGCTACTCGAGCTGAACGTAATCTTCTTAGACCCATAGTCAACCACGAACTTTGTAGTGCGTAAGAATGGTCGTTCAAGAATAATTGGGGTATGAAGCAATGGTGCGGGAGAGTCCATATCAAGTAGTACAAAATCAATAGGAAACTTCATGTCATGCACCTTTACGACAACGTCTTCCAACAGATCCTGGGGTCACTTGATGGATTGATCAACAAAGCTAAGGATCATGTGTGTCTGCTTGAGTAGACCTAGCCTGAATTCTTACAGTAATGATGAGGGCATGAGATTGATGGAAGAGTCGCTGTCTAGCAGTATTCGCTCGAAGAATTGGTTAAAAATCTCACATCTGATCAAAGGTGCTCTTTTGTCTTTCTTCTTCTGAGGGAGATTGTTGATGGTTGCAACTATAGCCATGGTAAGACGTGCTTCTCAACTTGTTGGCGGCTGTTGTTGGGATTTGACCAATGCTTGTTTGTACACGCTTCCTTCAAGCCCTTCTTAACAATGAGCATATACTCCATGGCTTGGATCAATGGTAACTCAACAGCTAAATTTTTAAGAATATCCACAACTCCTGGATCAAATAATGTTTTTTTTCTTTTTGCAATTTTTTTGGATTTTTGCATTGCATTAGGAAAAGGAATACTTACAGAACTGAAATCAAAAGCATTGTTATTATTTACAACAGAATTATCGTCCACAATGTTCTATACATACTGATTGCAAAAAGGTGTACATGATGGAAATGTTGGTGATGTTGCTGGTGGACATGCAAAAATTGTATTCTCTTCTCGGTCGGCTGGCTCTAGATCAGCTGCCAGTGCTAGCTCCTCCATGGCTAGCACGACTTCACGTCTATTGTGATCATCTTTTTGGTCTTTTTAATTTTTTTTGATTTTTTTACTCTTTTTGCTGAGGGAGATGGTGGTAACTGACAGCTGTCGTGGCTCCTCCTCCTTCCTCTTCCTCACCCGAACTTGTAGTTGGCACGGCTGATGGAGAAGATGACGATTCACCTAATGAAGTTTTATTCTTCTGATTGTGGAAGACGGAGGCAAGGTCCTACCTCTCCTGAGAGTAACAACATTAGATAAAGAAAAATTACAATCATCTGACTCTACAGGCACAGACGAGACATCACATTTTACATGCTCTTTTCTCTTAAAATTATTGGGATTAGCTTCAACCTAGGTGGGGATAGGAGTTTTGGTGGTCGTGAGGTCATGTAGCTTTCTGGTCATCTCTGTGAGACCTTTTACGAGTTGGGACAAGCAATCGAGGCTCAGGTTGATGGGAATCGACTCGGAAGGTTCAGCGTGCTGACTATGCTGTGACTGCCGGTTGGGAGGTTGAGGCTGGGATTGCTAATAGTGTTCCTGAGAAGGAGGAAGATGATATTGATGGTATGGAGGAGGATGATATTGTTGCTGAGATGCAGCCGCGTACTAGTCGTATTGCTGGTGCAAACGATACTATGGCTGTATACATTGTTGCGACTATCTCCAATTATTGTCATACGGTCGAGAATGGTGATGTTGATACTAAGGCTAAGACTGCGAGGACCGTGTAAAGTGAATACCCTGAGGTTGGTGGAAAGGTCAGTTGGTTGGTGGTTGGCCTTACGGTTGTCCAGTAGGACGAGCCAACTATGCATCGTTACTCTAGACACCGTTGACAATCTGTATCAGGGGTGGTGGCGGGAATGCTAGATTAGAATACTGTAGGTAGTCTGGCTGGTAGACCACCATATGTTACTACGGAGGGGCCTTCTCGGGTGCATGTACGTAGTAAACGTGTTGGATCGTCGGCTGCTACTGACTCGGCTAACATTGTCCTGGAGGTGATGGTTCATCCTTCATTCTCAGCAAGAGTCTCTGACGATGGAGTCATTGATTGGCATGAGCTGATGGTGCTTACCAGCAGCTCCAACTGCTTAGTGATTTGGTCCAGCTTATCCAAGTTCTATGTCCTCTGTTCGATCACAATGAGCTTCTCTAGATCTTGTGACTGCTTCTCGATATTGTCAACCTTAGAGAGATGTCCCTCGATGATGTTGAGGTTGGATCTCTCATCTCTCTCTCTCTCTACCTCACGGGACACTACCATGTGGACTAGCTTGTGGAGGACTTGAGGCTGTCTCTGATAACCATGTGATGAAGAGATGGTGACCTCTCCCTCTACCATTTCTTCAAAGATCTGCCATACCACATCTTCATCTTTTTTAAAATGGCAACCCCACAGGTAGCATCAAATAGTCTTTGGCTCTCTATATTCAGGCCCTTGAAGAAGTTTTGGACCAAACTGGTCTTCGGTATCTTGTGGTGGGGGCACTTCATCTGTAGCTTCGTAAATCGCTCCCATGCTTCATGAATTGACTCGAGAGTAGCATGAGTGAAGTTGTTCATCCTGACTTGCATCTAGTTGAGCCGACAGAGAGGGTAATACTTGTGAAGGAACAAAGATTTAAGTTCCTCCCAGATCGTCACGACCTTTCCCAAATGATTGACCCAGTTAGGGCCTTGTCTTCTAATCTGAAGGGAAATGTCATCATCTTGAGTACACCTAACGGAATGTTAGGGTAGTGGGTGGTTTTGCAGATGCGATATAAAAACTACAGGTGAATGTAGGGCTCCTCATTGGTATTCTTGTGAAATGAGGGTAGAAGCGCAAGGAACGAGGGCTTTAGCTCAAAGTTAGCATGGAGCAGAGGGATGTGAATCCACTCGGTCATCTAGCTATCTCCAAAGATTATGTCTCCTTTAGCGTCAGTTTTGGGTTCCCATTCCTTTGTTCTTTTTCTTCTGATTCATCACGGGGTCTTTCTCTACTTCCTCCTCCGCTTGGTTTGTTCCTCATATCATTCAGTATATCTTAAAAGGTAGTCTGGACAAGGGCTTGTTCCGTCAATTGCTACTCAATGGCTTGGATGGAAGACAACAATTGAGTGTTCACCTGATTTTGATATGGAACTTGCCATTGCTCTGGTTGGGGAGGCTATTGCCCTTTGCACTTTCCTTGAGGAGCCATATCTGGATCTGAATCTAAGGAGATGAACTATGTATTAGGATCCAGGACTGGGACTTTCTTCTATCTACAATGTAAGTAGGTCCCAATCAGACCACTTGAAATGGAACACCAGTTGTCGTGATGAATCCGAGACTAGGGCCAATCCCAGATGGTCATGAATGGAGAAAAAGATGTAGATTGAAATCGACCTCCATTCGCAACAAGAGGTAGTGGAACAAGAGTGGTCCAGGTTTATTAGGAGATAAAGGAAAGTGGAAAGAAAACAAGGAGTCTGGAGATCAGTTTGCAAGGTCCAAATCGGGTTCTCGGGAATTGCCTCGAATTATTGACGATGCAAGGTCCATGGAATCGATATAGGTGTCGACGGAGTCCCGACTGAGCCATCCATGGATCAACATTGTGAAGCAAGAGAGGATCGATGCAGGAAGAAGGATACGATGGTCAATGAGGAATAAAAAGGAGTGTAAAATAATATAAAGGCTCGAAACAAGCAGGGGGTCAAATAGAAGACACATATGACAAAATTTGCGCAGGTGCACGAGACTTGATCTTTGAACCTTAATCTAGATCCATACAAACACAATACAAAATTGGGTTCACCAACTCAACACAATGTGAAGCAGTAAAGGGTCGGCTATTTTTATCTTTTCATTTTTAGAGTTATTATTTCAGGAATATCTTTTAACAAGTCCTTAGCACACTAACCCTATAGGAGTAAGAGTACTGCTGGAAAAGTACCCATACTTGTCCTCCTCCTTTGTAACATGTAGTTTGTACTTATTGAGGTCCTTGTAACCCTTCTTGGATCCCTACTCAGCCAAAGAATAAGAGGGAGGAAGCTGATAGGCGAAACCACTACTTCAGACCTCGCTCGCAACAGAATCATCCGTGAGCATGCAAGAACCTACTCGGATACAAACCGATGAGACAGATACACCCGTGAGGGTGTGGCCTAAGCTCAGTACTTTGGACCAAGTCGATGTTCCACACAAGGCAAGAACACCATCGATGATAGGGCCCTACTCGGTCGCATACGATAGAAGCACCAATACTTCGGAAATCCAGGCGATACACAATACAGTTACAGGCTTGGTTTTGGTCTTTAATCATTAGCAGGTTGTGCCTTGCTCATAGGAGGGGTTTGGGTCCCCTCCTAAGGTACCTTAAAACAATGAGGGCTTGAACTCAAGGCAATGAAGTCCATTACATAATTTAATTAAAGTTAATGTTTATTTAGCAGTCCCCTTGTTTTAGATTTTTTTATTTTTCACTTTTTTGGATATTTTGCATACAAGCGCCTAACAATTTTGTAGATTCTCATTTAAGTCCTACATGCTCAAAATCAAAGGGAGATAACAAAAAGTCATGCAAGTCGATTTTATGATGGAAATCTCATCATTGAACCTAATGATACATGCAGAGTTAGAGGACTTACAATGCTTCCCATCTCTATTCATTTGATATGCAAAATAGAATTTTGAAACCTATCTGCATGGAGGTGTGCAATCGACAAAATCACCCTAAATAGTAGTTGTTATTAGTCATGAAGAACCACATGTTAATTATTCAGAAATGAGACCAAATGCCACTTGATGCCCGCCACAACGGATCCTACAAGCATTGCATGCGATCCCTCTTGGCACACATTCTCAAGTCCAAATAGTTAACAATTATTAATTTGACTAGATCCAAACGTAAAATATTATAGGCACATAATTCTTATTAGGTTTTGGACCTAATTACCAATTCAAGAAACCTTAAGTCTAGGGGCTCCATGCACATAAAACAAATAAATAGAAATGTGGAAAACTCAAAACATCGAGAAACAAATAAAACAAAGTGGTGAAAATGCGAGAAAACCACGATGAGGCCCCCAGGTGAACAATCACCCGGGCAATGGATCTCGTAGAGTAGAGTAGTGTCCAACTTCATAATTACTACATTAATAATGAATACATGAATTACTCTCTCTTACCAAAATAAAATAAAAAATCTAAAATAAAAATCTAAGCTAATAAAATAAAAAATCTAAACTAAAAATCTAGGCTAAGTGGTCTCCTTGCTATGCATGTTGCTGTTCCAACTGCTCATGATAGAAGGACCAATCTCCACCTTGCGCAGTTGCATCATCCTCCTAAGAGGTCGTCCTTGCGTAACAGGCCCTTGCAACAAACACAAGAAAATAGATATATTAGAACAATGAATCAAATAGTGTATTTAAACCAAATATGAAATGAGGTATAAACAAGAAAGAGATAGAAAATAGATGAATCAATAAATATGTACAAGGAAATGAATGAATCAATCAATAAATAAAAGATAAATAAATACAAAGTAGGCTACACTACGTTGCTACCCGGCAATGGCACTATTTGATGATAAGGGATTCTCATGCGGGTCTAAAAATATTTCCATACGGAGTGCGAAAATGAGTTGTAACTGAGACGACCCACAAGTGAATCCCTGGATCCATTAACAAGTACCCACAATATATAAAAATAAGCAACTAATATCATAAATGTGAGGCACAATTTATTATACTCTACAAACAAAAATGTATAACACGTATGTGATGAATAGGAACTCGGCAGAGGTTTTGTCAATCCACAACGCGGATCAATAGTCGTCACAGCGACCTCACACGAAACCCTGATTCAATCAACAATTAACCCAATTAAGAATAAGCAATGAAAATAAATGTATGGAGTTGAAATTTATTGTAACTCTACAAAATATGTGTATAGTTCAAGTATGTGTAGAGTGTCAAACATAAGGAGCAAACAGGAGATCGATGTAAATAAATGTGCAAAACTATGTGTTCTTCTTGTCTATCTATTTTGTAGGTTTTTGTACTTTTTATTTTTTTTTATCTTATATATTTTTTAATTGTTCTTTTGTATTTTTTATTTTTATATTTCCTAATTTTTTATTTCTGTTTCTTTTATTAAAGATATATAAGATATATAAGTAATCTATAAGGCTATATATACAATATAGGGTAATATATAAATATTAATAAAAATAATCAAAAAATAGATAATAAGATGTTTTTGGATTTTAATTTTTTAGATAAATTTGCTAAATTTTATGTATTTTTAAAGTAAAAAATGTCCCAAATCAAGGATTTAAAAAATAGGCTGGATTAATTTGGAAATTAAAAATAGAAAATAATGTCCAAAGTTTTCCAAATCATATTTAATAAACAATATGTAATAAAAATATTACAGGACATAAAATGGTATTTTTGGAATTTTAGAGAATTTTTTAGATTTTATAAAGGATTCTGGAGCTTTTTAATTTTAATGTATTTCCTCTTTCTATTTTAGGGTTTTTGGGTCCTAGAGTTGTAAAACAAATAGATAAACAAAATATCTTTTTTGGAATTTTTCAAAAGTTTTTATATTTTTTTTGGGTTTTATAAGTCAAATAGGGCAAAAAACATGCTCTTCTGATTTATAATAAATAATTAATTGCCTAAAATCAAAAACCAAAAAATATGGCATGAATCTTGGATCAAACAGGAAGCTAATCCTATTTTTAAGTATTGTTTAGAGCACATAAGGTATTTTTAATAAACAGAACAAACACACAAAAATTATTGAACTGGCAGGGGCATATATGCAACTAAAAATAAAGTCTAAGGCTTATATGCAGTTTTTCCAAATAATATATAATTAGAATTGAAAATTCTAGGACCAAACGAATTACAAAATTCCACGTCACGTGGGACGACACGTTACGTGATGTGGACTAGATTAAATTGTGAATAATGTAATTACGAGGTTCTTTTTGTAAATACTACAAAATATTAAAATGACAAATGAATGTTTATAGATGCTCGCTTATCCAAGTGGCGAGCTCTAGACGCACGATGCTGGTTCATCAATTAGTGGCTGAGATTAGACCATCGCGATGATTTGACACTGTATGCGTGGCTGGTCGGACAGCTATTGGACACCTAAGCGAAGGGGGAGATCAGATGACTATGGAGTGTCTTGGAAGAACGAGGAAGAACTCTCGTTCCTCTGAGCTTCAATCAGCTAAAGTGCGGGCCTCTGATCTCCTCTCTCACTGCAAAAGGTCCCAAAATGCTCCTACAAGGATCCACTGTCGGCTGGAAGGCACAAAACATGGGGATGGTCAAAGTGCTCCTAGGAGGTCAAAGAAGCTCAGAAGCTCAGAAGCTCAAGGAACCTCAGGCGAGCGTCAAAATCACCTCCAGTTGGTTCTTTGGCCTCCAATCCTACACGGGAATAAACCAGGGTCGAGGGCACACGGCCTCGACCCATCGGCGGGGGGAGTGGGTCAGAAATGGAGTGGATCGGAGGTGCTCCCGTGAGTAGAAGAGTTGGAGCACCAACTTCCAGATCCACAGTGGATCTGGTTGAGCGAAGTGCGATGAGGCGTAGGGGATGCGGCAAGGAATAGAGTGAGGGAAGTAGGCAGGTCTTAAAACCAGCGGAACACTGTGGAGGGTTTACCGGAGCTAGCCTCCGACGAACTACGAATCATTGATCTACACTAAATAAAGCAATTAATTGCTAAAATAAAGGCAAGGAATAAAACCTATGACTAAAATTAATCTAAAACGCAATAAAAGGAACCTCGAGTAGGCCTGAGCAACTAGATGACCTCACGGCAGCGGCGTTCCACCGGAGATGGCTGGAACCGACCACCCACCCGCCTAACTTCGCTGCAAAGGAGCTGGAGAGGATCCTGTCACGAACCTCAATCCAGAGCTCAGAGGAGGGGAGCCAAAACCAAACCGAAGGGGATTTGAAAATTCAAAGAAGGGCGGAGCTCGACGATATACAAGTGATGACAGGATGAGGTTCGAGGTGGCATGGAGATCGAAGGAAGACGACATGGTGTAAGATATGTAAATGACGAGAATCATGGATGAATTGCCTGCATCTTCCATGCAGGAAGGACAAGCCCTCGAGCAGTATATCAAGAGGGGAAAATCGAGAAAGAGAGGGAGGCATCAGGTCTGACAGGGCTAGGAGGGTAGGTCAGCCAGCGGAGCAACTTGGTTGGTCCACTTAGACCAAACAGAAAAAACCTTGCCCAAATTATTTATAAATTCATTAATAAATAATAAATTATTTTATTAAAAAATTATAAAATAAAAAGTGTTTATTATTTTCTATAGTATTTCATTATGATATTTTTTGAGTTTGTTTATGACAAGTTAATTTTTAGGGTTCCACTTATAGGTATATTCAACTATGTTTTGGGTATTTTATTTTTATTTCGTATTTTTGATTTTATTATATTATTTTATTAATATATCAAATTATAACTGTACACATAAATATATTTTTATTTTATTTTTCTGATATAATATGTACACTTAAATAAATAGGGGTGTAAAATATATAGGTGTATTTCATCTATGTATTTGGTATACTTATTTTATTTTGTATTTCATTTATGGTTTTATAGTATTCTAACAATGTAAAAGTGTTATAAATAATATTTACAAAATTATAAAATATAAAATTGTAAAAATAATAAACAATAAATAAAATGAATATTTTATATTGGAAAACTATACAACAGTGGTGCAAAACATAACTTTTACACATTAACTTCAAAAATATGAAACCACCTTCATTAAAGAGCTTATTAAAAGTTATATACAATTAAAGGTGATTTTGATACATTTTCTAGTTTTTATTTTGGAGACATGGGTCTGAGAAGTTAGGATTTTGGCTTTTTATTTAGAGTATAAAATGAACATCATATATTATTTTTATATGAAATCAATTTTATATTTTTATTTGTATGTTATCTACAACTTTCATGTACAAAGATTCTTTATTTGAGGTATAAAAATTAGAAAAAAAATAGGTCTCAAAAATAACTTATTGATGAATTAAAGAATGAGGATTTTAACAGAATTTTGGATCTTATCTCCCCCTACTTTATTCCTTGTTGACCCAGTCATCAAGATGCCTATGTCTCGGGGTTTAGGGTCATAAAATACCTTTGGCATTTTATTCCTTTTCTTTTATTTCTTTATTCTATAATTTTGGCATTAAAAATAATATTGTAAATGCAATAAATGGAATAAATAATGAATGTTAATTTGTATAAAATAATAATATTTACATATATTAGCTAGGGTTTTTCAAGTCAAAATGATAGAATAAAGGTGATGAAATGGAGATTCATCACCCCCTATACTTGCATTTGCTAGTCCCTAGCAAACATTTATGCAATTGCAGAAAATAAAAACAAAGAAAAGAAAAATAAAGAAAGTGGATTGATTTTAATTCTCTAACTTATCTTCGCAAAATCAAAGTTTGGAGCTTAAGTCAAACCTTTGGATTTTTAGTGTGGTTGGAACCTTATTGGAAATTAGATTTGAAATACAATAGCCTTTGAGAATCCCAAAACTCTTCTCAAGTCTCCTCAATAGCCAGGTCAGAATACTTCAACTCATACGCAAACCCTTATGACTATGAATCTATCTTAGACTATGTGTGAGATATGTAGCTCTCCTCAGCTGAAGCGATCGAAGTCAGTTTTCTCCAAATGGTGACCCTAATTCCCCAATCCAACAGCTCTTTCCTCGAGAAGCAGGGTATTCCCTTCTAAGTTCAAGTATAACTAGCTGAAGAAGTGGAGATAGAGAGAAGAATAGACGATAGCCACTGTAGCTACCTATCCTAGGATGCTTGACCAGTGTAGCCAAGCCATTCGGTTGCAGGCTCACATACATATGACTTTGAAGCTCAATCTTGCATATTGACTATACAAATATCTACACTCCAGCATGCATTTTATTTCCAATCAAGCATGTCCACTTTTTTGGAGTTTTTTGTTTTTTTCCATTTTTTTGAAATACTACATACAATAGCATTTACATAAGGACTTTCTCTTCTTGAGATAGTAGACTTTCCCTCTTTTGAAGCTTTATTGCAACCCACAACTTCCGTCTTTAGACCTCATGGCTATTGGATAGAGTTAGGGAACAATGGCCACAAATGTGTGACTTCCTGATGTTTCCATTGTCTTGTATCTCATGCCGGCAAATCCAGCCCTCTACCACTTCAAATGAGGTGAGCAAAAGTGCAAGGTGCAAGTGTACAAGTTAGGTCATTATCAACAAGAGCCATGTGTATGCTTCGAAATACTCTACTTAGGCAGTCAAGATGACATTGAACCAAGTCTCGTGATCTCAAAGACTTAAGTCAACTAGACGTGAAGTACCTCAATTCTAGTTCCTATAAGGTTCCTATGATAAAGTACATTTAAGGTCCAACTAAGCACCAATCTTCGGATTTTACTTAGACTTTCAATTATTAAACTTAATCCGAAAAATGCAAATACTATGCACAACACAGAAAATAGTTTTATGGTGCAATATTCAAATTGAATTTTTATGGAATTTTGAAAAAGGTTTTGAAAATTTTTATGCAATTTTTGAAAAGATTTTGCAATTGTTTTTGAGATTTTTCAAAACAAAAGATTTTTGGAAGAAAAGATAGGTACAAATAATTACAGGGGGATGTTGTTTATTATTTACAAGAATTAGGGTTTTTAAGGATCTACACAAGGGATATGTTATATACATATATATATATGGTGAAGAGTGTTGATTGATTTAGATGATTTATATATTCCTCAAACCTATTTGAAAATAATTTTACAAGAAATTTTGAACACTATAGTCTGAATTATTTTTTGCAAATAATTTTTACAAACATGTACAAACATTTGAAAATCATTTTGCAAATGTTTTTCTAACAGTATATATAGATTTTGTGAAATATTTTTGTAATCATTTTCAAAACTATTTGCAAATAGTTTTCCAAAATATCTTTATTTCACACAAAGAAATATACTTTTTACAAAGAAAATATTTCTACAAAGGTTGAAAATATTTAACGAAACATTTTCCAAATAGTTTTCAAAAGATTTTTCAAAAAGATTTTCAAACTATTTTTCAAACATTTTGCAAAAAAAATTTTTACCTGATTTCTTAATCAATATATATAGTATTTTATGCAACATTTTTATTAGTTAATCTAATGAATTGTATATGTATATATAGTATTTTATGCAATATTTTAGCCATACTTATTGAAAATACAAAAGTACAAATTATGGCTGAAGTATATACGACCTTCCTATACTTTACTTGAGATACGTCCTCATAGATCAGAGAGAAAAAGAGAGACATAACTCGTACTGAGTATAGAAAAGTCTAAAGAATAAAGGAATGAAAGAATGAAGTAATAAAAGAATGAAAAGTTGGACCCCCCACACACACACTTTGGATCAAATAATCCTAAGTACAACATACTGTACACAAGGCAGGGAGGGTCAAGGGTGGGAATGAACAGATTGTACTCAGACCATCTCCTACTATACTTAGGGTAAGATTTCCCTAAGTATAGATAATAAGAGGAGATAGTGGAGGAGTCAAAGAATGAAAAACTCATGGTGCACACCCCTGTATACTTAGGACAAAGTACATCTTAAGTATAGCGGTGGTCAAAAGGGGGCAACACCTTTTCGGTAGAAAAAGAAAAATGAAAAAGAAAAGAAGAAAAGAAGAAAAGATAGATGAAAATACAATAAAGGGTAAAAAAAGAACATACATGAAGAGAATGTACGCATCACGCCCCCTATACTTAGGGTAAAAGAGCCCTAAGTATAGACAACAATAAGAATGATGAAACAGAATGAAGAAAGAACATTCGACTCATCCACCCCCTTTTACTTACGACAAAGTACGTCCTAAGCAAGGCAACACATGGAAATGGGGTGGATGAGCGAAATGGTGGATGGACAGAGGTAAAACGAAAGCAAATATGCAAAAAGATGGTATACAAAGGATTAAAAAGGTAAAAAACATACCTTCTTGCGTGATCTCTGAGGAATGGATCTGACAAAGTGCAGGTCGATATCAGGGTCATCAGTAGACACAAACCGATCAAGATCGACCTGGTGAAGGTCCTCAGTGGTCTCAAAAGCGAAAAGGCATGAACTGGTCAGTGGAAGTATTGTGGTCGTGTTCGGCCTTGGGTGTCTCAGCTAGGTCAAAACAAAAAGGAACGAACTCATCTATGGAAGTAGTCAGGTCAGGTTCATCCTGTGGGGTCTCTACTATGTCATCATCAAAAGGCCTGAATTCATTTATAAAAGCAATCAGATCAAATTCGGCATCTTTAGTCTCCATTGTGTCTGCCCTCCGCTCTAAAGTATCAGTCATGAAAATCCCATGGATGTCATCAATGTATGCCACTCACCAGAAGAGGGAACTCCAAGGTCTGCACTTTCCGAGTCTTCCTCACTAAAGAGGAATCCTCGGGTCTCAGAATCATCCATCACAAAGCAAATCTCTCTAATATCATCATCAAGGTCATAGTCCTTGGGGTCAGCTAACACATGCACACTCTCGTGGGATTTAGGTCTCTGGTCAACAGTGGTATGTGCAGTGATCAACACATCACTCCCGACATCAGAATGGAAGTGAATCTCTCTAGATCCATAATCAATAATAGCTCTTGCAGAGGTGAGGAAAGGTCATCCCAGGATGATTGGAGAATGCTCCATAGGGGTGGAGATCTCCATGGGCAATACGACAGAGTCTGCTATGAAGCTCATGCCTTGAATCTGAATGACATCATTCTCTAGAATACCCTTCAGACTCTTTATTAATCCATCAACGAATTGGACAATCATCCTGATTTTCTTGGGAGGCCCAAGATGAAGAGATTGTACCAGTGAGAAGGGTATTATATTAATTGAAGCACCGCCGTCAAGGAGAGTATTATCGCATGAATGGTCAAAGATGGTGCAACTCACAAGAGGTGTGACAGTGTTCTCTTTTCTAATGGGTGGGCGGTGAGTGATGGCATATGTAGTGGCCATGGTCAAAACGTGTCCCTCGGATATGCTCCTTTGCTCTCTCTTCTTGGGTTTAGGAGCAGATAATTGAGTCATGGTCTGATGAAGTGGGGTCTCAATGATCTCATGAATACTTGTCACCACTTCAGGTTCAACCAACATTTTTCTGAAATTTTGGATCTCCTCCATACAAGGGAGGAGATCGGAATCATCATCTACACAAGGATGACTAAGACCAGTCTATACAGTGTCATCCTTGGGGTCAAAGGTAGGAACTGGTTTTGTATGTGTGGGCATGTGATCTGGCAAGGGTGCCCTCTCCTCACAGTCTGAATCAGCAATGTGTCTCACGAAATCTTTTTGTATTTTCAAAATTTTCTCATTTTTGTATTTTGAGTGATTGCAATCTCTCATATGAATCCTCGAATGAACCTATATCATCAAATGGTGAAGCAACATGGTCGCCCTTATTTATACTAGTGAGGTCATCAATCCTCTGTCTCATATGCTCCATCATCTGGGCCAAATGCTCAAGGGTGGAATCCATGAGAGGTGACTCCAACAGCTCAGTCTCAAGTCAGTGAGATGGTGGGCAATGCGATGGTGGTGGTGGGTAGACGTCCGAGATCTGACACTGTGGCTGAGGCAGATATGTACAAAAAGAAAAGTCAGGAGCAAAGTCCTCCTGATAAAATGGAGGTGGACCGGTTGGAGGGTACGAGGGATTCGCAAAATCCTGATAAAAAGCAGTCCAGTCTGTCGTCTCTGAAACAAAAGAAAATGATCGTGAGAGTACGAAGGTCAAGTCAAGAAATGAGAGAAAAAGGAACGAATATGCACAGAAGGTCGATTATGCACAAATACAAACAAGTATACACAAAACAAACCCCTCAATTCACCTCTTCAACACTGTGATGACCGTGAAAGATCGGTCTTCTTATCTTTTCTGTTTTTTGAGTTATGTGATAAACACAAAGTTGTACAAGTACTTAGGTTGGCCTGGAATTTGGGCACTACTCCTTAGTGTGTACGTAGCAAAGTAAATGTCAATACAATGACGGGTTACTCTCCCCAAGACAAAGATTTTTCTTTTTTGATTTATTTTAGGGTTGAATAAGCTTAGCAATCCCAATTTTATTGGTTATCACTTTTTTATATTTTTAATAGAAATGCATGAGCCTAACGAGGGATCAATTCTCTTAGCTCCTAAGTTATCAAAATCAGATGTAGAGAGTCAGAAAAGCAATGCGAGGTGAAATCAATGATGCATTCTAAGTAAAAATGCTCACCTTGCCTCCAGCTCTCTTCATACAAGGACGTTAGGTAGAATTGAAACCTACACTATATGAAAATTCAATCCCATAAAATCACGATAGAATATATTATTAGTGTGAAGCACAAAATGCTAAACTCCTAGAAATGAAATCAAGGCACAATCTTCGATGCCACTTGATGCCCACCACAATGGGTCCTGCAAGCGTTGTATGTGACCTCTCTCGGCATTCGGTATGAAAACTAAGTGAATAGCAATTCAAATTTTTGACTAAGTCCAAATGAGAACTAGATGTACATGCACTGGTAGTTAAGTGTTTGGCCTTAATCTATCGTCAAGCAGATCCTAAGCTAGGGCTCAATCACACAAAATAAATAAAAATAAAAGCAAAAAACTCAAAACTCGTGAAACAAATTTATAAGAAATGCGAAAAACTGCGATAAAACTGATGAGGCCCCGAAGGGAACCAACCCTAAGGCAAGGGACCTCGTGAAGTGTAGAGTCCTGAGAGTCCTAAATTATTAAATAATATGTCTCTCTCTCTAATTTCAAATAAAAGAGAATGAGATACAAAACAAAGTGGAGTGCATTGTCTTCAAAAAATCCTTCAAGTCTCCTTTGGTGCTCTCTTCTATCAGCTAGGTCCAAAAAGGTGGCTCCATTTCACATAGGTGCACAAGCGCTCCTAGAAAAGCTCCTCCCTTGATCAGTGGTACGTTACAACAAAGTCAACAAAGAAGAGGGTGATTAGACAGCTCACGAAATAATATCAAATAAAATAGATAATAAATAAAGTAAAAATATAGCCAAGCAAGATGGCATGTGTAAAAACCTATCTATACGACATTGCTCCCCGACAACGGTGCTATTTGATGAATAGGAACTCAGTGGAGGTCTTGTCAATCCACAAGGTGGATCAACAATCGTTGAAGCGACCTGACACGAAACCTTATTCAATCAACAATTAACCCACAATTAAGAATCAAGCAATGGAAATAAGTGTGTGGAGTTAAAATTTATTATAACTCCATAAAAGATGTGTATAGTTCAAGTATGTGTAGAGTGTTGAACACTTGGAGCAAACGGGAGATCGGGGTAAATAAATTGCAAAACTATGTGCTCTTCTTGTCCATTTGTTTTTGTGGGATTTTGGTATTTGTACTTTTTATTTTTTTATCTTTATATATTTTATTTGTTTTTATTTTATATATTTTTTCTTTTTATATATCCTGATTTTTATTTTCTTTTTCTTTTACAAAAGATTATAAGATATATAAGTAATATATAAAGCCATATACACAATATGGGTAATATATATATAAATATTAATAAAAATAATCAAAAGAAAGAAAATAAGTTGTTTTTGGGTTTTTAATGTTTTTTACTATTTTGTGATATTCTAGATAATTTTGCTAATTTTTATGTATTTTTAAAGTCAAAAATATCTTAAATCAGGGATTTAATAAATAGGCCGAATTAATTTAGAAATTAAAAATAGAAAATAATTTCCAATTTCAAAATAAATTTTAGTAAACAATATATAATAAAAAATTATAGAATTGAAAATGGTATTTTTTTTGTAATTTTAGAGAATTTTGTATATTTTTATAAAGGATTTTGTAGCTTTTAAATTTTTATGTATTTTCTTTTTCTATTTTAGGGTTTTTGGGTCATGGAGTTGTAAAATAAATAGACAAACGAAAAATTGGAATTTTCAAAAAGTTTTTATATTTTTTATGGGTTTTATAAGTCAAACCGAGAAAAAATCATGCTCTTTTAATTTTTAATAAATAATTAGATTGCCTAAAATCAAAAACCAAAAATATGGTGTAAATCTATGAACAAATAGACACCTATTCTTATTTTGGGATATTTTTTAGACTACGGAAGGTATTTTTAACAAATGGAACAAACACACAAAAATTATTGAACTAGCATGGGCATATATGTAATTAAAAATAAAGACCAGAGCTTACATGCATTTTTTTCAAAAATATATAACTGGAATTACAAATTCTAGGACCAAAATTAAATACAAATACATGCAAGGGTTTTTCTACAAAATCACCACATCACGTGGGATGACAAGTGAGGTGATGTGGACTAGACTAAACAGTAAATAAAATAACTACGCGGTTAATTTTGCAAATAATACAAAAATATTGAAATGATAGATGAATGTTTATAGAATAACTATTAAAATATAAAAAGTGTTGGGTTAATAATGCAAAAATACCTAATGAATGGTGCAATCCAACAGGCGTGATCCACCCACTTATCCACGTGGTGAGCTATGGATGCGCGATGCCAGTTCGTCGATAAACGGTTGAGATTAGACCTTCGGCTATGATCTAACAGTGTATATGCGGCTGATCAGATGGCTACTAGACACTTGGGAAAAGGGGGCGATCGGACGTTTATGGAGTATCAACCCTAATCATCTACTCATGTTCAAAGTAGAAAGATCTTTCCAACTTCTCGAAGGCAAAGTTGGAAGAACAGGGAAGAACTCTCACTCCTTCGAGCTTCGATCGTCTACGGCACGGGCTCCAGTCTCCTCTCTCACTACAAAAGGTCCCAAAATGCTCCTACGAGGATCCTTTGTCGCCTGGAAGGCATAAAATGCTCCGGGATGGCTGGAGGGCTCCTAGGAGGTCAAAGAAGCTCAGAAGCTCCAGGAACCTCAGGCGAGTGTCAAAATCACCTCCAGCTGGTTCTTTGGCCTCCAATCCTACACGAAAATGAACCAGAATTGAGGGTAAACTGCCTCGACCCATTAGAGGGGGGGTCAGAAATGGAGTGGATCGGAGGTGCTCAAGCGAGTGGAGGAATTGGAGCACCAACTTCCAGATCCACGATGGATCTGGTTGAGTGAAGTGCGACGAGGCGTAGGAGATGCGACATGGAATAGAGTGAGGGCGGTAGGAGAGTCGTAGAACCAGCGGAACACGGTGGAGGGTTCATCGGATGTAACCTCTAACGAACTACTAATCGGTTGATCTATGCTAAATAAAGCAATTAAAAAGTAAAATAAAGGCAAGGAATAAACCCTATGACTAAAATAATATAAAAAGCGATAAAAGGAACCTCGAGTTGGCATGGGCCAATGTGATGACCTCATGGCGGTGGCGCTTCGCCGGAGATGGATGGAACTGGTCTCCCACCCGCCTGACTTTGCTGCAAAGGAACTGGAGAGGTTCCTGTCACGAACCTCGATCCAGAGCTCACAAGAGGGGAACTAAAATCGAGGCAAAAGGGATTCAAAAATTCAAAGAAGGGTGGAACTCAATTATATACAGGTGACGAAGAGACGAGGTTCGAGGTGGCATGGAGATCGAAGGAAGACGACATGGTGCAAGATATGTAAACAACGAGAATCATGGATGAACCGTCTACATGTTCCATGAAGGAAGGAAAAGCCCTCGAGCAGTGTATCAAAAGGGGAAAATCGAGAAGGAGAGGGAGGTGTCAGGTCTGGCAGGGCTAGGAGGGTAGGTCAGCCACTTGACCAAGGTCAAATGGCAGAACGACCTGGTTGGTCCACGTGGACCAACCAGGAAAACCTTTCCCAAAATTATTTATAAACTCATTAATAAATAATAAATTATTTTATTAAATTAACGTTATAAAAAATGTTTATTATCTTTTATAATATTTTATTACAATTTTTATTTATTTTTTGAGTTTATTTATTATAAGTTAAATTTTAGGGTTCCACTTATAGATTATATTCATCTATGTTTTGGATATTTTATTTTTATTATGTATTTTTTATTTTATTATTTTATTTTTATTAATTTATAGAAATATAACTTTTTATACACATAAATATATTTTATTTTATTTTTTTGATATAATACGTACACTTAAATAAACAGGGGTATAAAATATATAGGTATAAGTATAGGTATTTCATCTATGTATTTTGTATACTTATTTTATTTTGAGTTTAATTTATCATTTTATTGTATTTTAATTATGTATATCTGTTATGAATAATGTTTAAAAAATTGTAAAAATATAAAATTGTAAAAATAATAAAGAATAATAAAATGAATATTTTATATAGGTAAATTATACAATGGGGGTCCAATATCTAACATTTGCACCTTAACTACAAAAATATGAAACTACCTTCATTAAATAGCTTATTAAAAGTTATATACAATTAAAGGTGATTTTGATACCATTTGAGTTTATATTTAGGGGATACGGGTATGAGAAGTTAGGATTTTAGCTTTTGATTTAGAGTATAAAATGAACACTATATATTATTTTTGTATGAAGTCCATTTTTTATTTTTATTTGTATTTTTATATACAACTTTCAAGTACAAAATTTATTTATTTGAGTATAAAAAATAGAAAATAAAATAGGTCCCAAAAGTGACTTATTCTTGAATTAAAGAATGAGGATTTTAATGGAATTTTGGCCGTTATGTCCCCCTACTTTATTCCTTATCGATCCAGTCATCAAGATGCATATGTCTCGAGATTTAGGGTCATAAAATACCTTTGGAAAAAAAATTATATTCTTTTCTTTATTCTATAATTTTGGCATTAAAATTAATATTTTATATGTAATAAAGGGAATAAATAATGAATGTTAATTTATATAAAATTAATGATACTTACATGCATTAGATAGGTTTTAAGGCCAAAATGATAGAATAAAGGTGATGAAATGGAGATTCATCAGTAAGCATGTAAAGGTCGAACCACAGAGAGCAAGCTAGGTAGCATATGATTATTGATATGTACATACTTGTCTTTAAGCCTTTTTATGTGGTTTTATTTTAGGTATTTTTTTGAATTAATAGTATATATAGGTAATTTAATAATAATAATAAGAAGAAATAAAATAGATTTTATTAATATATTTACATATTTATATTTAGGTAGGGATATAAAACACAATCACATACACACAAAGCATTCATATATATATATATATATATATATATATATATATTTCTTTTTTCTTTTTAATTTTGCCCATTTTTAGTTTCTTTTTAATTTTTGAAAATAAAATAAGAATATAATTATATAGATTATTTTAGCATATAATATAAGTATATAGATAGTATATGTATATGTTTTATATATTTATATGCATTTATATGGTAAATAATATATACA
Organism: Ottelia alismoides; assembly: GCA_037367405.1. NCBI lineage: Eukaryota > Viridiplantae > Streptophyta > Magnoliopsida > Alismatales > Hydrocharitaceae > Ottelia > Ottelia alismoides. Next base: position 793,952 of record JAZKJV010011547.1, read on the forward strand.
ACAATACATAGTCCAAAAATACATGGAGAATATGCTTTTAGGCTTTTTATATTTTTCTCATGTTTTTGTTATTTTTCTCGATTTTTTTATATTTTTAGGTATTCTTAAAATAAAAAACATCCCAAAATAAGGATTAAATTAATAGGTCAAATTTAAAGATAAAAAATAACAAATGAATTCCAAAATTCTGCAAATCAATTTTAATAGATATATAATAATATAAAGAAATTTCGGAAATAAAAATAAATATTTTTGGAATTTTTGATGATTTTTCTAACTTTTTTTACATGTTTTGGAGCTTTTTATTTTTTATCATTTTCTTTTTTTATTTTTAGGTCTTGTTGGTCGTTAATATAGGACATAATAAACAATTTGCAATTTTTCAAGGCATTTTAATATTTTTTAAAGCTAAACAAGGAATTAATGCTCACTACTTGAATTTTAATAATTACATAAAAGCTAAGAAATGCAAAATAAAAATTAGAGCATGAAACTATGCCATTTATGGCATTTACATGCATTTTTGCAAAATAAAACATAAATATGAGTTATTTTTAACAAAGATAAATGAGAAAATGAAATTCAATGTACTAGCAGGGACCTATTTGCAATTAGCACAAAATATTCATGCATTTAAAAACCATTTTAGAAAACCCAAGGGCATACGTGTAATTTCTCGCAAATTTCTGAAATTAAAAATGCCATGAAAGGGCCTTTATGCAAATATACAAAAGTTCCAAGTCCTCTGTACAATTTTTCCACATAAATATATATTGTATATATAATTTCATATATTAAAAATAAGTACCTGCTCAGTTTGCCAAAAAAAGAGATACTCAATTGACCTAGAGAGTTAAGTAGCGCCTTTAAATTAAACCTAAGCAAGAAACTTAAAGATACAAATAAATGAGATAAAAGCATGATAAGTTGGGGGTGTTTAGTATAACACCTAAAAATTGTCCTAACTTAAATAATAATGCATACAGTTCTATAAATAATTTTTCAAGTTCGGAGGTTGACGCACAAGAAAAAGGGTTTTGATCAGTTGTGCCCCTCTGAGATATTGCAATATCAGGTATTTCCCTCCTTTTTTTGGAATATCAGTTGTGCCCCCAACTTCTTCAACAATGATCACTTGTGCCCCTCAGGTTAGTTGTCGTCCATCTCCAAAGCAAACAGACGTTAACTTCGGGGACACAAGGGGAATTAAATTAAAAAAGGATAGAAAAGTCTCCTTCCCCCTCTCACTCCCCCCTCTTCCTAATCTGCCCCAACCTCCTCCCCCGTATCCCCTCCTCCTCGACCCTCAGCTCCTCCACCGCCCCTCCCCCTCCTCTTCCCACCACCCCCCCTCCTCTGTCGTCCTGCTCCTCCCCCATCACCTTCAGCTCAGCGAGCTACTCTTGATCTCAAAAAATGAAGAAAGATGAAAACAAATAAAAAGAAGAATATAAAAATAATGAAAAATGATAAAATATGGATGAGGCTTAGACCAGGCCTTGGGTCGAAACATGCCATAATTTACAATGCTCGTCTCAATTGGCTCTCTCTTGGGCTCCTTATTTTAGGTGTTATTTATATTTTGCAAATTTTATTTCTATTTTTTGAGAAGTTTAGTAATGTTTTTGTAATACATATATGTAGAGATGTGTGTGTATAAAGAGAGAGGGTTGATCCTGTGAGAGCCAAAAATTGTGAGAGCATGAAAGAAGTAATCTGAGTGTGGACCACTAGATTCTACCCATCTCTCTCCTCCAATCAACTAGGAGAAAGTGACAGAATCCAGTGGTCTAGACTCACTGCTCTCATTCTCTCACAATCCGGTGCTCTCACGACCATGGTGCATGTAAGTTTACATGCACCGGTACTACAAACATCGACTTTTTTATTTTTTATTTTGAAATGAATCCTTGGGGGAAGGCCATATAAGTTTACATGTGCATTATGTATATATATTGTGTACAATTATATATTTTTACCTTTTATGTTTAAAGTTTTAAATTGTTTTTCCTTTTAGTTTTGCCACATTTTAATATATTTTTAAAAACAAATACTTTATTTGAAACCAATTTAGAATATACATAACGACTTGGTTTATTTTTTGAAAAAGCAGTTAAAATTTGAGAAATTATGGAATAAAATTTTATTTATGCTTTTAACAATTTCTAACTATTTTAATGTTTTTTATAGATTTTTCAAAAAAAAACTTTTAATTTAATAGCAATGATATTTTGAAATAATTTTAGCTTAATAAAAACATGAATTTTTACCCCCAGGAACCCTAAAATCTTTGTAAATTACCTTCTCAACCTTGTAAATATCGTTGTTATCCTCTCAACCCCATAAAGTTACTACTTACACCACAAACCATGTCGTTAATTTGACACATTTTGGGTCAACTTGCTTGGATTAAAGTTGAGTTAATCAAACCATAACAAATCCAATGGCTGGATTTCTTCCCCTCTCTTCCCTCCTTCCTTCTTCTTTCCACCTTCTTCCTCTTCCTTTCCTTCCCACTTGATTCATTGATGCAAGGGTGGCAGCGACGGTCGAGTGTCGTGGGGGAGGGGGGCAAAGCTTTGGGCGATGCGAGGGAGGGCATTCGATCTCTAGTGGCGTGCAGGGAGGGGGCAGAGCTTTCAACGGTGGGAGGGAGGGGATCCAATCTCTGGCAAAACGTAGGGAGGGGTCTGAGCTTTCAGCAGCGATGGCGAGGGGATCAAACTATGGGCAGCACGCGACAAGGAGGGCAGAGCATTCGGCAATGCAGGGGGAGGGGATCTGAACTCTAAGAACGTCCACCCCCATCCCTCTTCTCCAAGCTCGTCTGCTCCCCCCCCCCTCCTCCATCCCCACCTCTCCTTCCCACTCTTCCTCTGGGCCTCCCGCTAGAAGGGCATTTGCCCCTCCTACTCCTCCTTCAACTCCCTCGCCCTCTCCCTCCTCAGCTCCCCATCCCTCTCCTGCCCCATCGATCTCCTCCTCGGCCTCATGCTTTAGATCTGCACTCCTCCAACCAAGAAGCAGTTCAACCTCCTCCTCCGCTCGTACGTTGTCGCCTTTCGTAGTCTCCTGAAGATCGACGATGTTGTGGCACTACTCGAATGGATGTTTGATGAGATGATGAATAATGGTGTTAGGGACTACTGACAGGGGTGTAGGGAAAGGGGATGTGAGGAGGAGGGTCAGGGAGAAGAGGGAAGGATGATATTTTTTGTAGATTTTCTAAATAAAGAGGGTAATATGGACATTTTTCTAACATGATTCGATTAAAATTTAAGGGGTAAATGTATGGGAGTTAATCACATGGTATGCGGTGTAAGAGTTAACAAGTTTATGAGATCGAGAGGATAATAACGATGTTTACAAGGCCGAGAAGATGATTTACAAAGATTCTAGGGTTCACGGGTAAAAATGCCAAGATAATATAGGTTCTTAATCCCTTATATATGGCTAATGTATAGATCTTTATTATGATATTTTTCAAAAATAGGTGATTTAAATTTATAAAAAAAGAAGCACGTTTATTTCATTTTGAGTTATGTAGATTTACATGATTTTTGCAAGTTTTCGAATGTTTGTAGGATTTTGAAAGATATGTTTTGATTTTTTTGTGAATTTTGGATATGTAATACTAGATAAAAACCCCTATTATCTATTTTTAAATTTTTAGATCTAACTTTTATTTTTAGGTATTTTTCAAAATAATTTGCAAACATTCAAGGTTTTTTATTTTAAAAATACTAATTAGTAATAATTTTAAAAACCAATAGTATGGGAGATAGTGTATGTACATGTGCAATGGGGTGCAATGGGGGTACTTTATTTTTTATAGATAATAAGTATTCTAAGATACAAAAATAAGTTGTGAGATTTAGAGAATAATTCTCACATGGCACAGAACTTAAAGACTTTCAACAAAATTTAGGGTGTGTGTAGACAACCAGTCCCTACTCGTCCACCAAAAAAAAGAGATACTCAATTGACCTAGAGAGTTAAGTAGCAATCTTTAAATCAAACCTAAGCAAGAAACTTAAGGATTCAAATAAATTGAGATAAAATCTTGATAGGTCTAGGGAATTTATTATAGCCCCTAAAAATTGTCCCAACTTAAATAATAACGCCTACTGGTACTACAATAAAATTGAGCTATAGTAATGCTTTTTTATAAAATCTCACTAAATCAGTCGTTGTTAAATATATAACGATGATATTATTCACTGTGAAATGAGTTTCGTACTTGAAAGTAGCAACGATAGTATATCTGTCGTTATATAATTAGCAACGATCCATATAACAAAGTTTATCCGTTACTATTTCTCAAAATGTTAACTAATTGTCGTTATTTTTTTAATTCAAAATTTAGCGACGATTAGTTGATATTTTAAAAAATAACAACGGATAAACATTGTTATATGGACCGATGCTAATGATATAGCAACAGATATGATATTCGTCGCTAATTTCAAGTATGAAAATTCATTTCGCAACGAATACGATCGTCATTATATATTTAATAATGGCTAATTTAGTGACAAATTTTGAAGAAAAACACCACTATAGCTCAAGTTTGTTGTAGTGATATACAAATAATTTTTCAAGTCCAGGGGTTGACGTGCAAGAAAAAGTAATATATCATCCTCACAAAAAGGTCCCACGAGGACCAATATGCAAATAGTGGGTTGGGTGGGAGATCTTGTGCTGTTGTATGCATTACAAATAGGACGTGCGACTAAAATTTCCACCTATTCATGGCCGTCGACCATGATTACAACACGTGGTGCATCGCTATGCCTTCTTCTTGGGTCGGCGTTAAAACTGGAGTAGAGCTTCGATCTCGATGGCCTTCCTCCATCACTGTCTACTAACTTTCTGGTCCTCCATTCGTCGTATTGAAAGGTGCATAAGTTCTACTCGTGAGGTCAACTGAAGGTATCGGGTGTGATGGCTCTCTATAGAGGTTGTTCAGGGGGGCTCACCGAAGATATAAACACGGTTCCGACCGTTCTACCACAGGGCTCAGTTTGCATCAAACGGAACTCCAAAGTACCTAAGAATGTAGCATGTTAGTGCAGCATAATAGTCCAAAGAAAACAAGAGGAAACAGGCTCCAAATTGGGTACTCAATGATAGAGCTTTATTTGCAATTCTATGGAGTCCTGCCGTGCTTTTTGGGCGTTTAGCAATGAAGCTCTCATCATCGAATCCCCAAAAAACAAGGGTCGGTTGGAACCTTCTTGGTTCTCAATTAAGGGTAGTCTACTGAACGAAGCTCCCTCGAGATGGTGGAGAAGAGATAGGAAGCATCAAAATTGAGGTCGTGGTAACATAGGGATGAACACATGGTGAACGAGCACGGAGAAGTTGACCAAGAAAACATATGGTATTGACAGAGAATGAAATGGGGATAAACGAAAATACTCCTAAACTAATAAATTCCCTGAGAAACTAAGAGAGGATAATAAAGAAGACGAATAGACGAACAAAAATGGTGAAGTGGAAGGGAGTGACGTGAATGGGGCTTAATTGGGCTCTGAAGGAAAATACTATGCAGATAATATATTATGCGAACAAAGCCTAAAATTTGCACTTCTTGTATGTTTATGACAATATAATATGCTCTTTTTCATGCGATGAAAGAAATACATAATAATTATAATTAGGGTAAATCACAAAAAAGGACCCCTATTGTACCTAGATTCCTAAATAAGAGCTTCATTTTTTAAATGTAACAGAAAGGGTCCAAACTTTCGACTTTAGGGTTTAATGCCGATATAAAAAGGTCAATGAAGCTTATGGAAGCATGTATATGAGACAAACGATAAGATCAAGCGTGTCTTCAAATAATGCACGTAACTGCGACTTTGATGCATATTGGAGGATTTTTTTTGTAATATACCCAAATAATTATGTAAGGCCTATTAATGATATGGGATATTATTGACAAAGATGCTAACGCTTTGTTTATCTCCAAGTTTATTTTAAATATAACACATATATTACATTCACCCATTTGTATACTTGTTTGCAGGACTGCATAGTTTATCAGATTGCAAAAACTTAAAACTCATTTATTAAATAATTGAATCAAAGTTGTAATGTTGCATTTTACATTATATTTGGAAAAAGTTGTAACATCAAGCTATGTTATGAAAACTTTCCCAATCAAAACACGTCAGGAACTCAGAATTGATCGACCATCCAACTTCACTAATCGACCAGCCATGATCAATCGACCTTATCTTATTGATCGATCAGCCTTGACCGACCAAGCCATTTTCACCGATCGACCATATTTTGAATTTAGTACCCCAATGATCATCATATAATCGATCGCCTAATTTGATTGATCTATCAACTAGGTTTACATGATCAATCAGAGTTGCAGAATCTGTTCGATTCCTCACTTATTTTGTTTACTAGTGTCCTATTTTTTAGACCCCTATATAAAGTTCCCATACTCAATGTTGGAAGATAAACAACGCATTCTCGCTCTCTACAAGTGAAGAAAAATTCTCTTTGAGTGTTATTCTCTTATTCTCTCTCTAGTTATTTGATTTCTTTGATATTTCTGAGGAGAATAGTTTTGCAAATAGCATTGTCTAACAAAAGCTATCAGGAAAAGCATTAAATCACCTCTAGATTTTCTAGTTCTTCTACAGTAGTCAGAACACTTTTGTCAAACTACATCTATGGTGATATTCCTCTGATATATTGTTATTCACCTGAATTATTTGAGATAATAACTGCTTGTGTATGAACTGTGATAATCTGCAATTATCTTAGTTGTTGGTTATTCAAGATATCAATGCACTTACATTGAGAATTATCTGTGATATTATTGAGAGAAATATTGTGAGATATTATTTCAGTATTCTTTCTATAACCGTTCTTTGTAATAACTTTTTGTGTATGATCTAAAAGTTTGCATATTGTTCTTGGATCAATGAACCACACCTTATCCAAATAAGTCAGAGGATAAGTAGAGATTGTCCACCCTCAACATTACTGCAGTGTTTGATTTGTAGTGTTTACTTTTGTAACGTCCCGAGCTTAGGTCCCCGGTCCGTTATCGAGCATTACTGGCCCTGACAACCTCTTGGGATCGGGCCCATACGGGGCCGATTAACCACCCCCAAAATGCTTAAGCCGGGTTGTCAAGTAGTATTCTCGTCACTATTTATCCCACCCGGAAACTTCTTGTTCCACGGTGTGGGACTTTTTTCATTTTTTGGGGGGTTTTACAACCTCCCCCACTTATATTCGCAACGTCCTCGTTGCGACATGGCACATCACTTCTTCCCAGTGACAGTGGCGCTTCACGCTCCGGGTAGCCATTTCCTCCAACCTCTTTGTAGGGGCGGCTCCACCTCTCGGGTAGCCCTTTCCACTATCAGAGGGTGTTCGGCTCTGATACCATTTGTAACGTCCCGAGCTTAGGTCCCCGGTCCGTTATCGAGCATTACTGGCCCTGACAGCCTCTTGGGATCGGGCCCATACGGGGCCGATTAACCACCCCCAAAATGCTTAAGCCGGGTTGTCAAGTAGTATTCTCGTCACTATTTATCCCACCCGGAAACTTCTTGTTCCACGGTGTGGGACTTTTTTCATTTTTTGGGGGGTGTTACAACTTTGGTGTTTGATCAAAAGTTGTAAAGCTAGAAGCTTTGTAAATAGTTAAGATATCCATGTACATATCTCGCGCTTATAGTGAAGCAATTGATTGGCTTGGCTAAAAAAATATCGAGTAAGGTGACTCAGGTCATGAAGTAGAACATCAACATCATATATGATAGTTTCACCAACCAACATTTACGAAAATCAATCCACTATCGAGCCTCCTCCATTTAACGGGGCCAATTAAAACTACTGGAAGGTTAGAAAAGTCCATTGATTTTGATATCCGGAATATCATAGAATCCAAGTACACTAGGCCCAAGCCTATAGAAAGAGTACCAATGCCTGGTGCAGATAAAAAAAGCTACTCAACTTTAAGGCAATGAATTCTATATTTTGTGCAATGACAAAAGAATAATTCAACAGGGTATATGCATGCAATGCATCATACGAAATCTTGAGCAAACTCAGCATCACCTAAGAAGAAACAAGTAAGAAGAGAAAGTAGACACAAATAAGTCCTCGTCAAAAAATACATCGTTCTAGATTGAAAATGAGGAATCCATTCGAAATGTAAACAAAATTCTCAGGAACAATCAATAATCTTTGAAATCTAAGCATAGAGATTACCGAGCTAAATCAAGTAAAGAAGATCCTTAAATCTCTCATATTAACATGAAGTACAATGACAACTTTCATCAAGGAAGCTAACAATGCTAATAATTTGCCAGGTAAGGAACTCATAGGTAAACGTGTGTCCTATGAAAGTGAAAAGATGCAAAAAGTTGAAGCAGAAGCTTTAAGACACAGAGATTACCTCAACAAATGAAAGCTCCAAGGATTATATAGTTGTGTTTTCCTTTAAATTCAAGAAGTTCATCAAGCAAGGTGATCGAAGAAAGGGTGGTAACTTATAGTGCTTCAAATGCAAGAAAAAGGAACACTCCAAGAAGGAATGCCTTGTTCTCAAAAGAAGCAACCATCAACCGTCAAAGCAACCAGAACCTTACAAAGGAGAGGGAGCACAAAAGGATCGAACGAAGCGACCCACATGTACCATAGCAAGCATATGAAAAAATACACATTACAAGCTACTTGAGACTCCTTCAACCCTAACTCCTCCGTCTATTCTGAAAGTGACTTAGACACCTCTGATAAGGAAGAAGCTTTGATGGGACTCATGGCACTCGACAATAAGGCAACTTCTGATGAACCATTTATAGAAGAATTACAAGATGTTGTAACTACTTTGCAAAATTTAGTTATTAAACCGAAAAGGGAAAATAAACTACTAAAATCAATTATATACAATACAATAGACAAGAATGAATATGAAGTACTGCTCGAATAAAACATTCATGAAATTACTAATTTTTATCCTTATTTGAAAAGCACCATGAAACTGAAATTAAGGCTTCTAAATGCAACATAGATAATTTAGAAACAACTGTTAGAGAACTAAAGAAGAATACACACACCATAATAATTGATCTAGCTAGGTTCACTAAAAGGAAATAAAAACCTAGATAAAATACTAAGATCTAAATATTGGATAAAAACCAAGTTCGAAATTGTGTATGAACCGTCAACTGATAATATCTCTAAAATTGTAAAAGTTGCTAAACCTGCCGAAGTTATAAAATTTACCAAAGTTACGCTTAATCAAGTAAAAGCCCGTAAGGTATCAGAATCAAGGAGAAATATGAGGAACCATCCTAATACTCAAAGGACCCGAAAGCAATGGGTACCAAGATTGATCAACTATTTTCCGGAACCGGAGATATCTTACAATTGGAGACATTGTGAGACACAATACATGACCATGTCATATTTCGCATAATATTGTCAGAGTATGCGTCACATGTAGAGATGGGTATTTGGATCTCTCCAAGGTCCAATTACCACATCCACCGATTTAATCCGACATCTATTGTTAATGGGACTTCGATCTTATTGTAGGGCTATATAAGAAGCCCCACACTCATTGTGTCAGTTGAAAGAAAATGAATAGAAGAATCAGCTCTTAATGGCATCCTCTCCTGGTTTTATCTTGCTCCTCACAGACTAGGGTTTCATATAAAATCCCAAAGTTCTTTTCGATGTTCTTAATTCTTTATCTCTAATAGTCTTCTGTATTATCGTTTCCAACATGGTATTAGAGTGGGTACGATTTTGGATTGGTTCTTGAATATTATTATGTTCACGTTCGAGGTCGTTCAATTTCGAAAAAATTCTAAGGTTTTTTTAAAACCTTAATTTTAAGCCAGCAAGCAGGTTCGATTCTAGGTCAACTCTTAAATATCTACATTGAAATTCTAATGATTATAACATAATGACTGAGTTTTATTCTTATAATCTGAGTTGATGTCGAAGTTCTCATGTGTTTTGAAGATCTCATATTTATCAAAGTTCAAGAAAATTAGGGTTTTCCTAATAGAAACCCTAATTCTCCATGACAAGGAGGCTCCAGTCACGTACCATGTGGCTGTGAAAAATGTTCAGAAGATCGTCATCAAGTTCCAAAAAAATCTAGGGATTTTGCAACCCCACAGAAAACTGGGATTCAAGTCGTAGGCAAACACATGAGATCTCCACGGCTGACCACATGTGCATATGGGCCTCAAGCTGGTTGTATCTGAAACCTACATGCTTTCCAAGAGGCATTCGTGACAGTGGGACATCCTCTCCTCCGGCACTGAAGCTACAGTTTGTGGATCTTCAATATTGTAAAAAAACTCAAATCAAAGATAAAGATTGATGGTGGCACGCACAACCCTCTGCCCAATCAAAGCAAGCCCTAGGGCAAGTCTATGCACAAGCTGAAGAACCTCTAGGATGTGCATCATCTCCTCTAGCATCTCTTGTTGCAACCCCCAAGCGGTGTAGAAGCTCCTTCTCCAACGTCTTCCCACACAAACTCCAGGTCATCTTCATGCGATCATGTCTCCCTTCCATTCCCAGTATGCTTCACGAACCCTTGTTAGAAGCAGGGACGCGATGGTTGTTCATTTCTCCCAACATCGATGAAGTTTGGAAGAGGACAGGCGATTGACAGCAGCACTACCCTCCCTTTTCAGCATTTCTCCAGGCGAGGAAACTCTTTGGCATTGATGGGTTTCTCGTAAGTTGTAACCCTATTGATTTGTTCCTGAAGAGGAAACGAGGGTTGATTGCCCCTTTGAATAGAAAATTGGGAGAAAGAAAGGGTATCGACTGAAAGAAAAAGAAGGGGGGGGGGGGGGGGGTGTTGAGGCCCGATTTAAGTCCACCGCTACTTTTTCTCTGAAATTTTTGGTACAACCCAAGAGGGCCTCGGATTTAGAGAAAAGGGAGTCAGGCGCATTATTTTGGACCCAATTTGGCCCAAGTCAAGAAAAAGTAGAGGCACAATTTTGTAAGTCCAATTGGGCTGAGCTACATATTTGGGCTCAAGTTTGATCGTAAGAAAGAAAGCCATACGAAAAAGAAAAAAATGAAGAAAAAATTATCAGCTTATTGTTTTATTGTTTCCCCATCTTCAGGACTTCTCCCAACTTGGTCGATGTCATCTAATTCCAAGCAGTATGAGAGAGTAGATGATCCAAATTCAGACTCTACATACATATTGTCAGATTCAGACTCTACACATTGTTTCAGTCTGTAGTTCAAGGCGCACATGTGTGCATTTATTGTTTGAGAGGTCCTCATATTTGATCTGATCGACTCAGTGTTTTCATGTGATCCATAGGGAGTCCAGAGTAGAGATCTCATTCTCTGAGACATTTTAAGCTTAGGCTTTTCATGTGGTTTCATAGGGACTCCATAGTAGAGATCTCATTCTCTCAGCTAGTATGAGAGAGACCTAATTCTGTGACGGGGAGATTTTCAGACTCCATTCTCCTGTGACCATGGACTCAGACGAGGATGTTTTCACGAATTTTTTCCAGTTTGACCATTTGGAGAGATGGAGCAGTTGCGAGCCAAAGTTCTCCAGGTGGAGACTCATTCCAGTTTTAGTGACTCTAACAAACGCAGTTCTCTGACAACATTCTTCGATGAGGAGATCCAGTACAATTTGCACTCCAACCCTTCAATTCCTTCTTATTAGCATGGCATGAGAAGCAACATCCTCAACATGAAGCCAGTAGATTATGTGTTAAGTTGATATTGTCCGTCTCTATTGTATGTAAGAGAGACTTCTTTCTATTTGTCCAAGTTGAGCATTGCATGCTCCAGCTTGAGGGGGTGCTAGAGTATTGTGACATGTAGAGGTGGGTAATTGGATCCCTCGATAGTTCAATTACACATCTATAGGTTTTGTCACACATCTACTATTAGTGGTACTCTAGTCTGTCTGTGGGGCCATACGAGAAACCCTACACCCATTGTATCAGTTGAGACGGTGAATAGAAGAATCAGTCCTTAATGGTGTTCTCTTGTGGTTTCATCCCCCTCCTCACAGAGCACGGTTCCACATAAAGCCTCAACATTCTTTCTGTTGTTCTTTATGCTTTACCTCTAATATTCTTTTGCATTATCGTTTTCTATAAATATTAAGCATGAAAGATGTGCAAATAGATAATGGATAATGGATGCTCCATGCACATGACTAGAGAAAAATACCTCTTCATCAATATCAAGACTAAAGACTAAAGATGGTGGAACAATTACATTCGAGAACAACACAAAGTATGATAATTAATGAAGATATGATTGGAAACTCCATTATTTAAATTAACAAGTGTCAGTCTTGTTGAAGGTCTAAAACACAATATTTTGAGTGTTTCTCATATATGTGACGAAAGACTTTAAACTTTTGTTTACTAAAGATTGCTTTGAAATTGTTAAAGAAGACACGCAAGAAGTTTTGCTTAGTAGATATATGCATAGAAGTATATACACACTTATATTAGATGATCACTCATTGTTAGAATGCTAATGGCATCGCAAGGACTTTTATTTTGGCATAAAAGATTAGGTAAGATTCACATGAAACCAATAAATAGGCTTAGCAAACATGACTTAGCTAAAGACTTACCTAAGTTATCCTATAAGAAGGTGTAAATGTGCTCAGCATGTGAATTAGGGAAACTCTATAGAACAATCCTAAAAGGTAAACAATTCATCAACACCTCAAGACCTTCTCCATCTAGACATTTTGGATTTACAAACTCAAAATTTTAAGTGGGTGTCATTATTGTTTTGTCATAGTAGACAACTATGCATGATTCACTTGGATTTTGTTCATTTCCTCCAAAGACTTAGATTTTATAAAGTTCGAAAATCTAGCGAAATATATTCAAAACAAGAAAAGAAATACTAAGTTTAGAAGTGATCACAATAGGGAGTTCGAGAATGGGAATTTTTTTAAGTATTGTGCAAAAGCTCAAATCAATGCATGAGCTTTCAACACCCAGAACAACAGCTCAAAATGACGAGTTAAGAAGAAAAATCACATTCTTCAAGAATGTATATGCACAATGTTGTGCGAATATGACTTGCTACGATATTTTTGGGCAGAAGACGTACTTACATTTGGTTATATCCTTAAACAACATTTTGATCTGACTAGGATTAAAGAAGACACATTTTAAGCTATACTTTGGATGCTTGTCAAGGATAGGCTATTTTCGTGTTGTTGGATGCAAATGTTTCATTTTTAACACTAAGGAAAATCTTGACAAGTTTAACCCCAATGGCGAGGAACGTATCTTCCTAAAATACTCTTTACGTATCAAATATTAAAGTCTCTTCAAAAAGAAAACAATGACTATCATGGAAGCAATCAACGTTTAGTTTGCTAAGAACTTGAGAAAAGATCTTCACTACATGAATTAGAAAATAAAGAAAAAGCTCAAGATGATGATCCTTAATGTATACCCGAAAAAGATAATTCTCACAATTGACTCAAGGACTTCAGTTTTGCTAGAGATCACCACAAGGAGTTGGTGATTGGAGATGTCTTAAAGAGAATTCAAACTTGATTGCACTTTAACACATTCACTTTTTCTACTTTTGTATCCCTGGTTGAGCCAAAATCTATTAACAATACTTGCAACATTGATTCTTGCTTATCAGCAATGCCAAAAGAACTTGTCCAGTTCCAAAGGACAAGTATGGGTACCTTTACCCAGACCTTAAAACCACACGGTTATTGGAACCAAGTGGATATTTAATAGTAAATTTGATGGGTCATGGAATATTGTCATGAACAAGACGATGCTTGTTGCACAATGATTACTCAGCACGAAGGCATCCATTTCGACAAAATATATGCTTATGTTTCAAGGATTTAGTGAAACAGAATGCTACTAGCATTTGTTTGTTTCAAAGGAATCATGTTGTTCCAAACGGATGTCAAAAGTACCTTTCTAAATGGTTTTATCGAAGAAGTTTACGTTAAGCAACCTCCAAGTTTTGAAGAACCTTTTAAAACATATCATATTTTCGAACTTAGAAAAGCTCTATATGGACTTAAGAAAGATCTAAGAGCAAGGTGTGAAAGACTTAGAAACTTTCTATTCACTTCAGGTTCAAATTAGGAAATGCAGATTGCACGTTGTTTGTTACGAATGTTTTATCTAATTTATTAGTTGTGCAAATTTGTGTTGGTGATATCGTGTTTAATTCAAATAATGCATCTCTTAGCAAGGAATTCTCTAGAGCTATGTACGAACAATGTGAGATGAACATGATGAGACAAATGAAGTTCTCCTAGAGTTGTACGTCACTCAAACCGAACATCATACTTTATTTTCACAAGAAGTAGATACCAAGAACCCTATTACACTCAAGAATGAAGCGTCTTCATGTTAGAAACCATTTTCTTCGTGAAAATTCTTTAAAAGGAGAAAACCGTAAGTAACTTACAGACATTTTTACTAAAACCTTAGTTGCACCTAAGTTTGAAAAGATTGGAAGAGAAATAGGGTTTGTGTAATTTGAAAGATATTTGTTGAAATATTTTTCATACAAAAAATTCTCAAAAAGCATTGGCGAAGAGCACCCCTGATCGATCACCTAAGATGCCTAATCGACCATTTAGTAACCTTGATCAATCATTCTACGTGGATTTGTATTTCGTTTCAAAATTCATTTTTCTGTGCAATCACTTTTTAGGAAATTGTTCCCTAACACCTCAAACCTTAACTTATTAGGTGCACGTCAAATTAGAATCTTTTCTTAATGTGTTTTGTCATATTATCTTAACTTGACATCTTTCCATTCTTTTTGAAATTCAAAATCCTTGATTCCATCCTCTCCACCACCTCTATTCTCTATATTTAAAGAAATTTGCTATCAAGATCCAAAATCACACTCTCTTCTCCATCAAAATCCATAGAATTGCCACATTTTCAAGGCTAATAGCAGAGCCATGGTCAATTATCAGGTCCAGCCTGATTGATCAACCTAGTTAGTTGACCAATCATCTAGTTCCAGGTTACCTTTGCTTTCATATATTTCAAATCTTGTGTTGATTCTTTATTTTAATAGGCCGTAACCATCTCTAAAAACCTCTCGATGTCATTATGGCTCATTAGAGATTAAAGAAGGGATAATTTTTGTTTGAGGAACCTCAATCCAAATATGCCCAAGACCATTTTTACACTTTTTCTCATCTTGACCTTTCTACTAGCATACCTGTCCTCTCTAATGTATTCAGAGAACACTTCCCTGCTTATGCTTCCATCTTTCATCAAAACCATATTATTTCTTTCTTTAACCCTACTTTCTATTATGTATGATTCTCTAATAGACTCCATCCCTTGTCATAGAAATTTACACAAACCTCAAGGATATCAGTGATTCTTCGACCTACCATCTATGGACCATTGTCCATTCATGCACTTCAGTGGTGGATAGTTCAGTGATTAGTTACATCTTGAGTTCCCTCGCCTTAGTCCATACCCTCAGTGACCTAATGGAATGCCTTATTCGTGATGATTTCCATGATACTTCGATGCCTTTGCATCACCTATCCGTACATCAACTGCTCATTGCCCCTTACATGAAATTTGTCTTACTTTCTCAACCGTGTCTACTCTTGGAATTTCATGAACAAGATCACCAACCTGAAACATATTACTAAATGTATTCTCTCCTTGATTTTCACTTTTGTAAATTGTAACCCAACAACTGTGTTATTTCATTATATCTCGGTTCAAATACTAGTGCACCATCATCCCTTAGCCATCCTAGTGCACCACTTTCTTTCTCACTTCTATGTGACTATGTTAAGGGACCTTGACCATGTCAAAATGGTCAAGTCATTTGGCATCGATGTTATGCACTTTAGCTGAGAGATTGATGATAATCCTCATCCTCCCTCTTGACGGAACACCATCCTTCCTACCATTGCTCATCACTTCAGCGGATTTTTCCCTCCTCTTGTCAACCTTAACCCGTCTCGACCGTACTTGCGATTGCCTTTTAAGGATATGGAAGGATCCTTAAGGGCATCACGGAAGCTTGAAGATCGCATCATATGCAATCAGGAGCGACTAGTCGTACTAGTCGCTCGGGGCGGCGCAATTTAAAAAAATGAAATATGAATCACATGATCCAAGAACACTTCTCAGATCATTTCATCTAAACCACAAACAAGTATTAGGTTTATCTCTTGAAGCGTGGTTGCGATCGATTTCCTAACGAAGAGACCTCCTACCTCAAGTTCGATCCAACGGAGGAGACGCTTGTGAGAGGGTTGATGAAGCACGTGCTCCTCGCAATCCACGTTGATGATCCAAGTGACGAATCTCCTGATCTTGTATCACGATATTCGACGTCTTCTTCATGAGCCAAGCACATTGAAGAAGATGGAGATCCACGAGTAGTCAATACGGCAGCACAATGGCATCGTGATGACTACGACCCTCTCTAGGGTTTTAGGTGGATGACCACTCTAAGGATGGAGAGAGGGGTGTGTAGAGAGAAAGATGGAGAGAGTTTAGTTCCTCTTCGAATGTGTAATCTCAAAGGCAAGGGCTACCTTTCCTTTTATACTAGTTGGATGAACATGGATCTCAATCCATGTGCTCTTTTAATCTATGGTATAGATTAAAAGTTTATTAATCAATGGACATGATTTGTTTCTCCAAAAAACAACATCAAATTAATTATATCCTTTTTCAAGATAATAATTAATTCATTTTAAATTTAATCAATATACATAGATAATATAGAAGACTAAGTCTCATTACTAAATATAGGATGGATGTCCCCCCTTGAACAAGTCAAGGTGGACAACCACCAAAAAAAGAGATAAAGTTCTTTTTTATCTATATATATTAACTATTATACAATAACAATTATTGCCTTTATCTTCACAAAAATAATTCCAAATTAAATTTGTGAAAACTTCAATCATGCCATTGACAAATATGAATCATTCATATATCCAACATAATATGTAAATTAGATTTACAATTAATAGTTTATTATGAATACCATTCACAACAACATATATTTTGTAAATTCTACTAACAACTAAATGTCTCCGTCATATTATAAATCATATTTTTAATATCCATGATTATTGTGGATAGTGATATCCACATTAATCATATCTTTGACAATTAAATCACATTTAATCGTCTTGGATCTCTATTCTCATGTGCCCAAATAACATGAATCACATTCACATTATTCACATCTTTGATAATTAAATCACATTTAACCATCTTAGATAACTCTCCTTATGTTTCAAAATAATATGAATCGAATTCATATTATTCATGATTATTAAATTAATTTAATTATCATCATCTCAAATGCTCAGATATTACTTCAATAGTGGAATTATTCTTGAACTCTTTCAAGAACAATGCACTTTCTCAGTGGATACTTGGAGATAAGGACAGAGCGATTGTATGTTCCACGTATAGTGACTTGGATATTGAGATCATATCTCAAATCTAGATCTCGAGGACCTCCCATAGATATTTAATTAAATCAAATCCATAAATCTAATTTTCTCATTATATTATAATCACATTCAGATCACTGTCCAACATTTGGACCAAGATTAGATTACTTCTCTAGTGAGAGGAGTCTCTAAAATCCAGAAATCTTTCATCACTTCCTCGAAATGGAAGCGTCATGGTTATATAATCATTTATGGTCACATCACCCTCAGGTATTCATAATACATGTACATCCTGCATACGGAAAGACCTAGAATAAACCCAAAGTTTTTAGATCTATTTAGATTGTTCTCTTCAGAGTTTTATCATTAAGTTTCTCATTTGATCATTGCGAGTTGGTATCGATCATATACTTTCCAAAAGCATATATCATACCCAGGTATTGATCATATACTTTCCAAAAACATATATCAAACCTACAAATTCAGTCAAGCTTCCAAAGAGAGATGACCGTGTGCAGAATTTGATTCCCAATATCTCATGAGTGAGCTCATGTCTTCCAATTCATTAACGAACATGTATGATCCCTTTGAGAGATCATATTACTCATATGACCTTATATGCACACCAATGTGCCAGCTATAGACCTTGATTAGGCCAGCAACCTATTGGTCTGCCAAATGTATATACTCAGACATATAGTAACACATATGTCTCCGGTCAGAGGATGTGTGCATATATCGTGATAGATGATGAATCTCCATTTCATCACCTTTATTCTATAATTTTGGCCTTAAAAATCCTAGTAAATGCATGCAAATATCTTTAATTTGCATAAATTAACATTCATGCATTATTGTGTAAATAGTGTATAAAATACTGTTTTTAATGCCAAAATTATAGAATAAAGAAAATAAAATAAAAAGAATAAAATATCAAAGATATTTTATGACCCTAAACCTCAAGACCTAGACATCTTGATGACTAGGCTGTCAAGGAATAAAGTAGGTGGAGATAAGGGCCAAAAATTAATTAAAATTCCCTTTTATTAATTCCTTATTTATTCATTTATGGGACCTATTTTATTTTCCACTTTTTATACCTCAAATAAATAAACTTTGTACATAAAAGTTGTAGATAATAAAATATAGAAAAATACAAAATTGAGTTTATACAAAAATAATATGTAGAATAAAAGTTATGCTCTAAATAATTTTCCAAAATCCTAACTTCTCAGACCCATATCTCTCAAATAAAAACTCAAAATATATGAAAATCACATTTAATTGTATATAATATTTAATAAGCTATTTAATGAAGTAGTTTCATATTTTTTTTAAGTTAAGGTGTGAAAGTTAGGTTTTGGACCTCTATTGTAAGTTTACCTGATTAAAATTAATCATTTTATTCATTATTTATAATCATTTTATAATTTTGTAAATATTATTTATAATATAGTTACAAATTAAAACTAAAATAAGATAATAGAGACAACACAAAAATAAAATATGTATATAAATTACATAGGTAAAATACCTATATCTATATCTATGTAATAAATAGACTTATTTATTTAAGTGTATATCATATGTAAAAAAATTATATAATAAAAATATATTTAAATATATAAAAAAAGTTATAATTATATAAAATAATAAACTAAATTAATAAAATAAAATATACAGAATAAAAATAAAAGACTTCAAAACATAGATAAATATACATATATATTAACCCTAAAAACTAACTTATAATTATATACCTCTAAAAAAATAAATATAGTAATAGAATAATATAGAAAATAATAAATATTTTTTATTTTATAACTAAAATAATAATAAAATCACATACTAATTATTTTAGATTTTATAATTCTTTTTCGGGTTGCTTTTTCTTGGTTGGTCCACGTGGACCAACCAGGTGGCGGGGAGTATTGACTTCGGTCAACTCTCTGACCCAGCGTGCAGCCCGTGTCAGAACCTAGGTTTAGACCGTTCTTCACCCTTTTTCCCTGATCGATGCATTCATCGATTGGGCTGGCTGGTGAAGCATCTTTTCTCCCTCGATTATTGTACATACATGCATGCATGTATCCTTGATCCATGGATCACTGATTCTCTTGATTTTCGTCAATATTTGGAGCCACTCATCCACGATATACATAAACCATCCGCCTCCTTCTTTGAATTTTGAACCTCTTTTGACCCGTTTTTGCCCCCCCCCTTCTTCGAGCTCTTGATTGAGTGAGGTGATAGGTAGCTCCCAGCTCCTTTGAGGCGTGGCTAGGCGAGTCGAAGAGCGTTCCACCCACCTCCGACAGAGCGCTGCCATCGAGGTACCCATCTCCTAGACTAGTATCTATTGAGGTGATTTCCTTGCAATTTCTAGGTCTGCTTAGTCTCTAGGTTTCATTCCCGTTGTTAGTTTGCATTTTTCATTAGGTGTTCTAGTGTTAGTCACCACCCCTGTAGTTTGTCGGAGCCCCGCTCTGGCGAACTCCTCCATTCATTTCCATCCTTGTGACCAACTGCCAAACCACCTCATCTCGCCTTCCCCTCGCTTTCTCCACCTCTGTCCACCTCCAGACCCTCTCGATTCCATCTGGATCAAGCCCTCAGCGCTCCTTCCTCCGCCTACGTCGGAGCTGCCTCCACCACTCCTCCTACGTCTCATCTCGATGCCTGGAGGGTCGAGGCAGTTTTCCCTCGACCCTCTTAATCCTTTTTGAAGGTACCTGGACCAGAAGAATGCTTGGAGGGCAATTTTGATCTCGCCAAAGGCACCTGGGGCTTCTCCTCTTCCCAGCATCGTAGAGAATCTCTAGTGCATCCTATGCCCTTTTGCTGCCCCCAGCAAATAGAGGACCGCCGCAAGAGAAGTTCATTCCATTTTGGAGGATTCAAGTAGTTCCAGAGGAGCGAGATCTAACCGGTGGATGACTATTAATCCTTAAGATCAAATTTTCTAGTCTTCTAAAAACATATGCCAGCAATTGCAATTGTTAAACATGATCTTATCAAATAAGTGAGTTAATTTCAATTATTAAATATAGATTATTCTGATGCACTATTCGAGTCCTTCTCTAAGGATTTTAGAAGTCTAGGTAGTCATACTATCAATACATTGGCTTATTGTAGTATTGACATTCATCCAACTCTTTGGATGTCATATGAAAGTCATAGAAGTACAATCAACTCATTGAATTTCCTTCTTAGTTGGGTGAGACCCATGCTTCCATTGCACTCCATTCATCTATAAATAATCATTGCTTAAGACAAAGGATCTCTTTTGTTGAATTCAAAAGACGTCAATATAAGAATATTTCAATATTTATACATGGTTCATTCAATTCATACAATATGAATATTATGAAGCTTCATGAATGACTAGAGTATAGATAGTAGAATGATGACACTCATCATATCTACATCCATCTTAACTTTTAAAGACTTTGGTTCAGGTAGGTACTCAAACATTTTGAGTACATCATCCCTTATAGAGCCACCATTCTGCAAATGCAGTAAACCACGATATTCATGATTAAATGTCGAGAGCATATACGTATGTCAAAACATCTTCTTAGCCTTTTAAGGATTATTTCACAATTACGATCATCATCTAAAAGCACACTCGATGAGAGATCAAGGCTATAGAGACATACAAATCCAAGGTTGTTGTCCTATTGTCTATTTAATTGTCATTCTTCATAATTATGAAACTTACCCATTGCAACCATATACATTATGTGTCCAACTGCAAGTATGATATCTTGATCATGAATCCAATTCATGATAATTTACTGGTTATTATTGGGTATAATTTTGAGTGGGTTTAATGTAGAATATCTAAAATAAGAAATTTGCATATATATATATATATATTACCTTTGATATAGGAATTTTTATATCAAAGTTGTCATGCCTTGTCAACTCTGAAAGCATTCCCTTATTCACTTTCAAAATAAGAGATATACTTACCATTATATCTCAAGCAAGATCTGAGATCTCCTTCTTACCTTTATTACATCCCAATAATATAAGAACATGTAACTCAGATAAAAAGAAGAGGGAACTTATTCTGCCTTGCAAGTCCAACTTGCATCTCTCAATTCGATCTTCAACACTCGGGCCCACCACCCCTAAGGCAATGTTGATCTGTCATTAATTGAACCAACTGTCAACGGGATTAGAACTCGCTATGCGCAATCCAATATTGCCCCAAAAATATGAGGACTCGATATTGGAGTCACTACACATAAGACCTTACTCTTTCGAGAAGCAAAGAGCCCGATCCAGATGCGCTTGTACACATGAGCTGTCACTTCGGACATGCGTCTCCTACATACAATCCCTGGCAACAAAATCCTTCGCCTTGACGGGATATTATGGATGTCACTTAGGTGATCTTCCTTATCACATTCAAATTTTAATTAATCATCATGAATCATATTCACATGATTAATTCTTCCAAAGGAAATACTACTCTATTCATAATAGAGTGTTATAATATTTTTTAATTAGATTCCAATTACTCTAATCATATTAAATTAATCATCCAATTAATATCCAACAAACAATTTTTATTTGTTACTTCAAATATGGTATTATCTCAAATACGTTCAAATTTTAATAATTAGAAAAATACATCATGGTCATTTCAAACATTATCCTTTCCTTACATGTTGTCAAGGTCAATACCGATGGAGTGGGACAGACCGCTCACGGAGCAACCTGATACCCCATCGATCCCCGACTAAACACTATATATGCCTAGGTCGGGATAATGTGATTTGATCATTTTATATTTGAGATGATAATCGGTTTTTCAACAGAAGTTATACCATATACATAAAAACATTGTTGATTATTATTATAAGGAGATTTTCTAAATAAATCCCCAATCATATTCAAGCAACTATGTTTTTCGGAATTGATGCAATAAATTGTGGTCAAGATTAATTATCTTACCAATTTTGATTAAGGCAATGTCATTCAAGAAAATAATCATCATCATAATTAAATATTTCACAAATATTCATCAATAAATACTTTAGAAAATCAACCATTAATTTAATTGAATGTCAATCACAAGGTTCATGATCAAGTATGTAATTTCCAACAGTGGCCCAAACTTACTAAAATTAGCATAACTCGATCAAATAAAATTCAAATCACACAAATTAAGTTTCTTTGATTTGCCAATTAGATTTATAACAGAACTCAAGTGATGTTCATGCATTTCCAGGCGAATTAAAACCATAATTAACTCTTTAATTATGTCAAGATTCACCATCCCCAAAATACTGGATACATGTTCACTAAAATGATCATAACTTGAGCAAACGGATTCCAAATTATGCAAAATCAAGTCCTACGATTTCCTTATTTAATGGCGAACAAAATTACATGAAACAGGGTTGTGGGAAATGCAATGAAAAACCGCAAACAAATGTATGCCCTTATTGTCTTAGGTTTATGGATCATATCCGAAACATCCGACCTATGCCTCTGATACCACTTGAAGGATAAGGAAAGATCCTTAAGTGCATCATGAAAGCGTGAAGATCACATCACATACGATCAAGAGCGACTAGTCATACTAGTTGCTCAGGGTAGTAGAGTTTTTTTAAAAAATTTTGAACGATGAAACGACATGATCCAAGAACACTTCTTGGATCGTTTCATCTAAACCACGAACAAGTATTATGTTTACCTCTTGAAGTGTGGTTGTGATCGCGTCTCTAAACGAAGAGACCTCCTGCCTCAAGTCCGATGCAACGGAGGAGACGCTTGCGAGCACGTTGATGAAATGCATGCTCCTCGCAATCTATGTTGATGATCCAAGCGACGAATCTCCTGATCGCATCTCACGAGGTCCGACGTCTTCTTCACAAGCCAAGCACACCGAAGAAGATGGAGATCCACGAGTAGTCAATCTGACAGCACAACGGTGTCGCGATGACTACAACCCTCTCTAGGGTTTAGGGTAGACGACAACTCTAAGAAGGAAGAAAGGGGTCATGTGTAGAGAGAGAGAGATGGAGAGAGTTTAATTCCTCTTGTAATTATGTGTAATCTCAAAGGTAAGGGCTACCCTTCATTTTATACTAGTTGGATACACATGGATCTCAATCCATTGATCTCTTAGTCTATGGTGTAGATTAAAAGTTTATTAATCAATGGACATGATTTGTTACTCTAAAAAACAACCACAACAAATTAATTATTTCTTTTTTCAAGATAATAATTAATTCATTTTAAATTTAATCAATATACATAGATAATGTAGAAGACTAAGTCTCTTTACTAAATATAGGGTGGCTACCATCCTTGAAGTCAAGTTGGACGGCCACCAAAAAAAGAGATAACGTCTTCTTTTTTTATTGGTATATGTATTAATATGCAATAACAATTATTGCATTTATCTTCGCAAAAATAATTCCAAATTAAAATTTGTAAAAACTTTAATCATGTCATTGACAAATATGAATCATTTTCATATATCCAACATAATATGTAAATTAGATTTACAATTAATTATTTATTTTGAATATCATTCACAACAGCATATAATTTGTAAATTCTATTTACATTTAAATCTCTCCATCAAATTATAAATTATATTTATAATATCCATGATTATTGTGGATAGTGACATCCACATTAATCATATTTTTGATAATTAAATCATATTTAATCATCTTGGATCTTTATTCTCATGTGCCCAAATAACATGAATCATATTCACTTTATTAACATCTTTGATAATTAAATCACATTTAATCATCTTAGATAACTCTCCTTATATGGCCAAATAATATGAATCAAATTTATATTATTCATGATAATTAAAGCACATTTAATTATCAATATCTCAATACTCAGATACATAATTCAACAATGGAAATATTCTTGAACTCTTTCAAGAACAATGTGCTTTCTCCGCGGATACTTGGAGATAAGGATTGGACGATTGTACGTTCCATGTATAGTGACTTGGATATTGAGATAATATCACAAAACCAAATCTCGTGGACCTCCCACAGATGTTTGATTAAATCAAAGTCGTAAATCTAATCTTCTCATTACATCTGAATCACACTCAGATCACTGTCCAACATTTGGACCAAGATTATATTACTTCTCTAGTGAGAGAAGTCACCAAAATCCAGACATGTTTCAACACTCCCTCAGAATGGAAGCGTCATGGTTATACATTCATTTATGATCACATCACCCTCAGTTATTCCTAATACATGTACATCCTGCATATTGGAAGACCTATAATAAACTCAAAGTTTTAGATTTATTTAGACTGTCTTCTTCAGGGTTTTATCATTAAGTTTCTCATTTGATCATTGGGAGTTGGTATCGATCATATACTTTCCAAAAGCATATATCATACCCATGTATTGATAATATATTTTCCAAAAGCATATATCAAACCTACAAATTCAATCAAGCTTCCAAAGCGAGACGACCGTGCACGGAATTTGATTCCCAATATCTCATGAGTGAGTTAATGTCTTCCGGTTCAATAACGAACGTGTATTATCCCTTTGACAGATCATATTACTCATATGCCCTTATATGCACATCAATGCGTCAGTGTATAGACCTTGATTAGGCCATCAACCTATTGATCTACCAGATGTACATATTCAGATATATAGTAATACATCTGTCTCCGGTCAGAGGATGCGTGCCTATATCATAATAGCATACGACATAGGTCTTGGTTATCTCGATCTCGTTAGGTCAACTCTTTGATCTAACTTATCTAACACCTCCGAATCCCTATTCCTATGCTGAGGACCTGCATCAAGAGGTTGATTAGACATCGTCCCACTAGAGAAAGGATTGACATCTCCTACTCATGTTGGAGATCCTCTCTTAATAATCATTTAATGGTGCTTGATCAGTCTTCAATCTAACTCTTTAGATATTCATCCAAGCACTTGCCTCTATGATTCAACAATTGAATCTACAACGGTATGATCATTAAGATAGTCATGATACAAAACCTTAATTGTACTAAAGGACCTATTTTGCAAATTAGTTATTCTACATTTAGATTAGGGAATGATATTTGCAATAACATGTGCAAAATGGCTCATTGTGGGCTCGCATGTCCTACGACCTGGACCATCAATTGTCCCATGTCGATGAGTTCACCTAGCAGGATGTAATCTACACCCATTCTCTAGAGTTTCACTAGCTTGGAATGAATGATGAGATGTTGATGTCTCACAACATGAACTTGGCACTTTGGATGAATGATTATTCGTGTTTCGTCAATGATCAGTCTGAGGTCATCTATAAGCTTTCGAATGATGTTCAGCAGCTCACCCTAGCCATGAACTCTCCTCTGACTAGACCCCGCCCCCGCAACCTGCTCGCATGCCTTCTCCTTCTAAAGCACCTCCTCCTACCCGGACCCAACCGCATCTTTGGCCTTCAGCTACTTGTCTGTCTTCCTCATGAGGGAAATCGATTGTGATGCTAGAACCTAAAGAAGAAGAAGACCATGATGAGTCTGATGAGTGGAACTGTAGAGATTAGCTACAGCTCAAAAGCATGTCGTCATATTGCAAGAGGAATGCACTCTCATCCGACACCACATACAGATATATTGATTATGACCCAATTTTCTAGACCATCTTCTAGTGTTTTTGCTTCTCTTTCTAGTTGTTCTTTATTTCTTTCTCTCCAAACATCTATGTAATGGAATATTGTTCATGATGTGAACATTTTGTACTAATTCCATCCTTTCTTAATGGAAGTTGCATTTTATTAGTTTCTCTTGTTAACCTTTTTATCAATAATAAAATGGCGTAAAAAAATAAAAGATCGATTGTCAAAAGACCAATGATTAAGGGAGGAAACTTAATTTTTTTTACTCACAAGTAATACTTCCACACGTAACATTTAAAATTATTTTACGATTCTTTTAATAAGGCAGAGAAATTAGAATGTTGAGACATTAAAAACTATTCAAATTAAAATATTCAGATTTTCACTTTGAGTACTTGCAAAGATCTACCTTTACATAATTCCATCATTCTAAGCTTTTAAATGTTTTGTCATCATTAAAAAATGGGGAGTTTTAGTTATTTGTTTATCTAAAAGTTTATTTTACAGATCATACACATATATCTCAGTTGCTTGCTTATATACTTGTTTATAAGACTATAGGACATTTCAACGAAGAAAATTTATGAAGTAAACTTAGTCTATAACTTGTTAGATTGCAAAAGCTTAAAGTTCCTATTGAGTCAAAGTAATAATATTGCATTTTACATTGTTTTAGAAAAATTATAATCTCAAGCTATGCTATAAGAACTTGCAATCAGAATAGGTTTTTAGAACTAATCGACCATCAAATTTCTCTGATCGACCCAACATGATTCGATCAACCTTGTCTCGTTGATCAACCAAGCCATTTTCACTGATTAACCACATTTTAAATTCAATAACCGACAATCATCAGAAGATCGATCACCTAATTTGGTTGATCCATCAACTTGATCCAATCGATCAACCAAGTTTACCTGATAGATCATGGTTGCATCATCTTTCTGATTTCTTGCATATTTTGCTTCAAACGACTATATTTTTTGGACCCCCATATAAAGGACTACATACTCATCAATGAAGATACACAATTCACTCTCTACAAGTGAAGAAAAAATCTCTGAAGGATATTATCTCATTCTTTCTCTAGTTCTTCGAGTTCTTCAATATTTATGTGAAGAATAGTTCCAAAGATAGCATTTTCCGCAAAAGATACCAAGAAAGCAATGTTCACTCCCTCAATACGCTCGATTAGATTTTCACATAAACATCACGCAATATGCTTGATTGATTGGTTGATTGTGTTTTGCTCAAGTATATTTTGTAAAATATTTTATTATGCCATCAGTACAATATACACCCTCTTCAGTGGTATCTTGATCCTATGGAACTCACATAAATACTGTGCAGAATGTGATTTACATTGCATGTTAGGACATGTTAGGGCAAGACAAAGCCAAGCATTAAAAAATACAAACTAATCATATTATTTTAAATAATATGAATGGCAATAAATACTTTAGCATGAGAAAACCAATTCATGCATTGTGATAATCGTTGATATGTAAAATGTATAACTATGAATTACATGAAAAGTTTCGCTATACAGAGGGACAATTATAGCATGATGAGAAGAGTTTGTTGATATTTATGTGACGATTGACGTCATCAGAACAATAATAACAATCATCGTGGATTGTCATGCAAGGATAACCACCACGACAAGAAGGCAGAGGAAAGAAATTAAGATAGACTATGCGCCATGATAAATATATACGAGGAGCTTAGTGAAGTGTAGCGATCATTTAAGATATAAGGAGACGCCATCAACTACCCTAGTTGACAAATCTTTGGTTAGAGAATGAAAAGCGGAAGAAAACATGTGGGATACTGAATGTAGGAATTAGTAAATAAAAGTAGGTTGGAGGATTGGGATAAATTCTTATTTGTTATGTTTTACAAGATTTTATGCCTTATATATTTTCTACTCTATTTTTTATATTGGGTATTTAACATATACCTAATAGTCATATTGAATCAAATTATTCTCGAATAAATTCAAATTTATTCGAATTCAATTCATTTGTTAACGATCCCACAGGCCAAATTCATATTCTGCTCATTTTATTTCTAAACGGACTTTTAAAAAATTATTAAACAACCCCTAATAGAATTCTTATTATTCAAATCAATTAGCATCCATAATAAAAATCATTGCTAAAGTGTCAAAAGTAAATATTGTCGGAGGCTCCAAAAACCTTGAAAAAGTCAAGTACTTAGATGTACCAACTGATGATTAAGTTCATTCTTTCTTCCTCAAAAAAACAAGGCTATCAACTATCAGCCAATTCACCCTTAGTCACAGTAAATATGCAATAAATTTAGCGTAAGACTTCTTCATCTCTGGAGTCTGTTCCACCTAAAAAGAATTCACGCACCTTATTCAAAAAGGAGCTCGTGAAACGAGAGTGTAATGGGAATGTTTGCATTCCTGGAGGTAATCTAATCTTGCAATCCCAGTTGTGGTGACTCTTTGTCTCTTTCTGGACTTTAGATTTGTTTGCACTTGAATTGCTGTATAGCACGCCTCTACTAGATGACAGTTTTCCATTCTTACGGTTAGATCTTGAAATGATATCTGCCTGAGACTTTTTACCCTCTGTATATGACTTACTGCTGATAGAGACATCACTGATAACAGCATTTTGTGGGGGCAAAACACCTGCTTGGGCAGGAAGCAAGCACTGACAGCAAGAATTAAGCAAGGAAAGCAGCATGTCGATGCTGACTTCTTGTTGTATGACATCTTTGTTCTGCTCACTGCCATAACAAGAAGCTACGAGGGTGCCAGCCAAGATTGGCATCAGCTCAGGATCGCTATAGAATCCAAATGGCAGATCACAGATCTGATTTTGGTTTGAATTATGAAAGGTCTGTTTAGTAATCATGGCAAAGAAATTTAAACATATCAAGAATAATGATATAATAAGCTAACCTTTTGAAGAATTGTGGGACCTTTCCCCCATCGAAGAACAGCTTGATTCTCAATGTGGAGAAAAGAGAAAGATTCAAGGAGTGACAGAGACTCTATAAGAAGTAGACCCACCTGAGACATCAAATAGCGTGAAAAAAATAAGAAAGCAATAGGAGCATCCCCGCAAAGAAGGGGACATAATCATTTCTAAATTACAGCTTAACTATCTCCAGGATGAAGAAAATATCATATGGATTGAAAAGAAGACTGAGAACGATAGTAATGGAACTCACAACTACTAGAGTCTGCTGACTTTCTTTTTATCTATTTTTAATTTTTCGAAAGTTTCTTACATAGTATACTTGAGTGGTTTCCATACAAGACCTTACTAATCCCCGATTGAATTAGGGCTATAACACAGAAGTATAAAAAATATAATTCTTATTTTAATCACTAGAATTTCACATTTCATAAGCATTAACCAGTCAAATGACAGCTTATCATATGAATAATAAGATGCTGATAATCCTCGAAATCAACAAAGAATGGTAATTATTCCAAAAACATCATGGATACACTATTTTTTCATTTTTCTACAGCTTGGTTTACAACCAGTTAGTTAATCCAAACTCAGTCTTTAGCTTCGCAAGCTATGCATCAAATGCTGACAACATGGAATAATCATTCTCATTCTATAGGTAGAATGTGCTTTCTTGGTTGAGGTGATAAGTAGAGTCAATTTGTTGATGTGGCAGCAAGAAGGCGAAGATATTAGCTATTTGGTAATGGGTCAAATACCATAACTGCCCTTTCTTTTGGAGTTGCATATAGAGCTTAAGTTATCATATCCCTGGATCCTTTGAGCAAGGCTTTGTGTAAAATATACAACCATCATGACCAGGCAAGTAACTATGCCACTCCAGAGTGAAACTTTCAGCGCAGATTATCATGAATCATTGTCAAGGATAAGAAAAGATCATTCATCTAAATATTGCAAAAGTTGGTAATCAGTGCTCAATCAGAATGTTCCATGACTAAATTTTTATCGGCAGTCGCACAACTAATCAGATTTATTCGATTTTGTGCATTATAAAGATTTGGATGTCCTCCATACTACCATAAGAAATAAAAGAAATTCGATTTTGTACATTATATAGATTTGGATGTCCTCCATAATACCATAAGAAATAAAAGAAAATAAATGAAAATCATAGTATATATCATAAAGTACCTAACTCTTGCGGAAACCCTCAATAAATTAATTTCAATCCTTAATCCAAAAACAAAGGTGGGTTAGAATGTACACACGAGTGAAGGATGGAGGGGAGGAGTTAGGGCTTGGAAGGGGCAATCGAGGAAGGCGGGAGCTCGCGTGCTTAGGGGTGGTGACATGCAAGGGGCGGCTAAGGAAGAGCTCGGAGACAGGTGGCTAAGTGCTGAGCATGATAGGGAAGCTGTTGGACAAAGAGTCGTGTGAATGCTACTGGACTTCCAGTTTAGAGGCTACAGGAATTCCAGTCGCGAAGGATCATATTTGAGCACATATCATGTAACCAAAATGCGATATTGATATCACTTTTCAGAAATGTGATACTGTTATCGCGAGCATAGAATCCAATATTGGTATCACCAAAGGGAAATGTGAAATCGGTGTCGCCACTTTAAGATGTCATATCTCTGCAGTATTCTGAGAAAAAAATTTGTTTACCATTTATTTGGAAGCCATCAAAGGGGGAACACGCATTGGTGCCCGCCCCATTAAATTAAAGAACTATAAATAAAATCAGTACAGAAGCGGAGAAGATTTAAGGAGAGTCTTTGCATGATGAATCATATTCTCAACATAGAAACACTCATAACGGAAAATAATTCCATTTCACGCTATCCAATAACAGCGATCGGTTTGAAACTGTCTGTGTTTGGATGGAGGCGGTAGTTGCAAACGACTCCTAGAATGAGGACTAGCTAGTAGCCACTACAATCCATCCACTCAATCTCCAATGCCAACCAAACATCTGCAGCCTTCTCACATCCAAAGAAAAGCTGGTTAGTCGATCAACTCCAATCCGCAAAGCAAGTAGAAGCTATCACCACACAATGAAAAAATAGAGACCATGAATCTCTAGTGAGGAATTTGCCATGTCTCAACAATCACAGAAACACCTTGATACGTGGTGGGATTTTCAGGTCCCAAGTCTCTATGCATTCACTAATCAACACCTCAGATAGAGGCTCATTTCTACTAATGAATTGAATGTCTTCTTTACAGAGAGGTCTCCACATCTCCAGACCCGATGGTCTCTTCCTGAAGTTGGACCATGAACCAATCTGAGCGACTCCTTTAATCTTATGAAGTCATGATAACTTTGATCTGAGAAGTCCACAGTGAAAGTGGGTAACCATACCACATCTCCGGGCTATGAGGTCTTTTCTCTCCACTTATGGGAGAGAGGTCAGGGCAAGGAGGAGGGCTAAGAGGGTGGAGATACAGACCGAGGTCACCAGATTGGACCTAGTAGATGATGACAGGGGGCTCAGTCAAGAGGAGATTGCAGAGAGGCACGGTCTTCTGGAGGAACTGCTTCTGGAGGATAGAAAAGAAGAGGTGGAGTGGCGACAAAAGTCAAGACAATGGTGGCTTAAAGATGGTGACACCAACACGAGATTCTTTCACTCCATGGCCTCTGGCCGAAGAAGAAACTATCTGCATGAGGTGGAGGTGGAGGGGTTCAGGTGTCGGGGGAGGTCACGATAGGGAAAGCCTTGAGGAAATACTTTGTAGAAGCGACGTGGAGGAAAAGGGGGAGTGGCTGGGGGTGGCTGGGGAGAGGCGTGGAAACTTTGTCAGAGGCACAGGTGGAGAGCTTGATAGTTCCTTTCTCGGAGGAGGAGGTGAAGCGGGCTGTATGGGGCTTAAACGCGGACGGGGCTCCTGGTCCGGATGGCTTCCCGGTGCTATTCTACCGTGAGTTCTGGGATCTTTTTAAGGCAAAGCTTATAGAGGTGCTCAACGAGTTCAGGGAAGGAAACAGAAGCTTTGAGAAGATCAATCAGATATTACTTTTCCTGTTGCCCAAGAAGGAAATCCCCACAAGTGTAGATGATTATAGCCCCATTGTGCTATCCAACGCTATTTACCTTATAGTGGCCAAGCTCCTTGCGAACAGGCTTAAGGGCGTATTGGACTCTGTGGTGCTGCAGGGACAGTCGGCTTTCATCCCAGGGAGACAGATGGCGGAGGGACTTGTTATGGCCTCCGAGATTTGCCTAGACTGGAAAAGGACAAGGGCGAGAGGTGCATTATGGAAGATTGATTATGCGAATGCATATGATTGTGTCGACTGGAGGTTCCTTTGGGTATCATTACGCAGAAGAGGCTTCCCGGAGAAGTGGGTGGATTGGATGAAGAGATGTGTCACTACTCCCTCATACTCAGTTCTGGTGAACGGAAAGCCTGAGGGTGGATTCTTCCAACCGCAGCGGGGAGTGAGGCAGGGGTGCCCTTTGGCCCCGATATTATTCGTCCTGGTAGCAGACGCTTTGGGTGAATTATTCAGGCAGGCAATTGAAGCAGGGTGGTGTGAAGGTTATCATAAGGAGGATATCTCTATCCCTCTATTACAGTAGGTAGAGGACATAGTTCTTTTTCTCGGGGGCACAGAGAAAATGCAAATGCGGTACAGCTGGTGGAGATTTTTGGTAGCCTTGCGGGATTGGAGATTAACAAACGCAAGTTGGTAGCAATAACCTTTGGGATGAATGAAACGGAGCGGAGCAGTGTGGCAAGGACGACAAACTACCCCTTGGGGAACCTTCCTATTCACTATCTGGGCTTACCTTTGGTGACGGGGAAACTGAAGAAATCAGATTGGGATGACGTTCTACAGAGGATGGAACACAGACTGGCGGGCTGGAAGGAGATAACCTTGTCCAGAAGAGGAAAGTTGATTCTCTTGAAACATGTGCTCTCAGCTATACCTATCTTATTCTTCTCCACTAGATTGTTACCGTCGGGGGTTAGGAGGAAAATAGAATCCTTGATGAGGAGGTTCTTTTGGACAGATAGGAGGCAGCAGGGACCCGAGATGCACCTGGTCAGGTGGGAGAAGATGACGAGGGACCACAGTGACGGAGGTCTGGGAATTCGAGATGTGGAGTGCATGAACAAGGCGCTCCTTGCGAAGTGGGTAAGTCGCGTTTGGGGCCTGCCAACCTCGCTTACGGATAGATTACTAAGGAAAATCTATGGGGTCAAGGGTCAGCTGACGACACGTAGAATTCTCTTTGAATCCCCTCTCTGGGCCGGTATCCGTAAGGTCTTACCACAACTGGAGACTAGGGTAAGGCCTAGGGTTGGGGATGGCAATATCTTTTGATTCTGACGTGACGATTGAACTGGGGAGGGCAAACTAGAAGACAGATTTCAACGCTTTTTGCATTGGCGACCTCAAAAGAGGCTACACTTGCGTAGACAGTGGAAACGAGAATGTGGGCGTCAATTTTTCTGACAGATCTCTCTGAGTAGCGCATGGAGGAGTACCTAAGGTTGCAGATGAAACTACCCCAGACGAATATAATCTCCTTAGGCAGAGACCATTTTGAATGGTTGGGCAGGAAATTTACAGTGAAGAGAGCTTACAAGGAATTCAACAGGCGGACGCATGAACAGGAAAGGGAGTTGTGCCAGGACGTGAAAGTAATTTGGGCAGCGAAGATTCTAAGCAGATTTAAAGTATTCCTTTGGTGTTTGAGAAGAGGACACTTATTAGATAAAGCACGCAGAGGGAGACTGTTGGGTCAGGCGGACACTCTTTGTGACAGGTGCGAGGAGGCGGAGGAAGATTCAACACACTTATTCTTAAAGTGCCCGGCTTCAGCTCAGGTCTGGAGAGAGCTGGGGATTTCTTGGCTCACGACTGATGGTTTCTCGGAGTTCTGGACTTCTAGACGGGTTGGCATCGGTTCCACAGACGTCTGCTCGAGACCGTTCGAACTGTTGTGGGCCATCTAGATCGGACGAAACGATGTGATATTCAACAATCAGAGGTTTTATTGTGAAAATGTAGTTGCTCACTGTACCGCGCTTTGTAATTTCTGGTCATCGCGGTAATGTACTCAACTTTTTTATATATGATATACAGCAGGCGATGACCCCCACGATGGGAGATCACCCAATCTTCAATCAAAAAAAACCATACCACATCTGCCCATATGTCGGACACTCGCGCACCTTTATCCATAGATAGCACACAAAGCCCCACATTGTTTACCATAAACAAGGTATTTTGCTTACCATACACATTATTTATGAATTTTTCTCATTCTAACTATATATGAATAGAGGTAAATTGGAGCTCACATGAAGATTAACACATTAGTTAACAAAGTGCTTTTTATTGTTAGCATCGTAGAGAACTCTCAATCGATAATTGGCTCGTGTGCACTCTATATACATCAATTGGAGTCGCCGGAACGGCAATGAATCTTCTTCATGGAGTACACGAGCCTACAACATGTGGAAGACTAGAGATTGCTCCATCTTTCTGAAGGGACAAACAAAGAAAGTCGTGGGAATATCCATAGATAGATCTCGAGAAATGGATCGCTCACATAAGGACCTCCAAGCCAGTTCTCTCTCATAGAAACCTCGAAAGGATCTCATGCTATATTTCACGGTCATTAGAGGATGGAGCATGTAATGTGTCTCTCTGGAAAACTCTGCGAAAATGAGTCTCTCTAATGCAGAGTACCTCAAACAATGGTAGAGCATGAAACTCTATCTAATACTCCTCTCGCCCGTACTTGTCAAAAACATAAGGACAATCTCCCAATTTGAAAGAAAAAATGAAGGAGTCAAACATATATTCTTCTTCCTCTTCTTCTTTCATTTTTTCCTATGTTTTTCATATCCATTTTTTCGCAACCATTCTCTCTTTTGTTTTTCAATGATAACGGACCTAATCTCCTTTTTTTAAGAAAGAAGAGGTTGGATTCCTAAGATGGGACCTACCACAAAGAATTAAATAATTTAAACAAAAAATTAGAGTATAGTAGACCAAGATCGACGCATGTCTTTGCTATGTTCTAGTACATTATCTGAATAGAACGAATGACTACGAAAAACGAGATCATTTCGAGCACACCAAAGCGCCCAAATATGTGCAAAGGGTGATATACAGTTTTCCTAAGAATTGCCACAATATGTCCAGTTTGTATTCCAAAAAGAAAAACCACCTTCATTTTTCAACCATGGAGTTTCAACGAGCATCCATAAGCTCATCTTTTGTTTGAATGGGTGCAACCAAAGAAAAGATGATCCATGTTCTCAGCGATGTAGCCGCACCTCAGGAAAACTAGATCCTCGGTATGAAGAATCATGATTATGTACTCCATAACTAAATGATCATGCCTTAACAGCCAAAGAAAAATTTCGATCCTATGTGGAATCCTAATCTTCCAGATCAGCTTGTAGTCTCGTCTTAAGTTGTCATGCACCATCTCCTGTTATGTTGAGAAGACCTTATATGCTTTGTCAAGCACCATCTCCTGTTATGTTGAGAAGACCTTATACGCTTTCTTAACATAGAAAGGGTCTTGCGTCCAAACCCAATCATCTCTATCATCCATAGGGCCGTCCAAGTCCGCCAACTCGCTAGACACAACGACAACAAAGACTTCTCCCACATTAAGTAGGATTGGCTACGTGGATTCTTTGTCTCCTTTCAGATTTATTTCAGATCATTCTCGGAATAGTCTCCTTCCAGCATTTCTTGGGCCTTCCTCGCTCTCTCTTAGCCGCCTCAACATCCCATATCTCGCATCTTCTAACTGATGCAATAGCAAACCTTCTTTGTTAAATGGCTAAACAACCTTAAGAGGTTCTCTCTCATCTTATTGTTAATTGAAGCCACAACAACATTCCTTCTGATCACATCATTCTGAATTCAAAATTTTCGTATATGACCAAACATCTACCTTAGCATTTTCATTTCTTCTATTGACGTTCTCTGCACATGCCTATGGTTCACATGTCAACATTCAGATTCATAGAATATAGCAGGCCTCACAACTGCTTTGTAATATCATTGATTTTTAAAGGAACTCTATTATGACATAGAATAGTAGTGGTTCCTCTACTTTAGCCAACCTATATTTATTTTATAAGTAGCAAATTCATTTATTTCCCTATCATGTTGCAAAATAGATCTCAAGTGTCTAAAAGAATCTTTCTTCTGAAAGTTATCTTTTCCAATCTTCACATCGGTTCGTTCGCCATTGCTTCCATCAAATGTGCACTCCATATAATGAAGCCTTCTCCCACTTTAAGTCGGGTCGACTACATGGATTCTTGCTCAAATCAAAGTAAAGATCTGACTATTTTTTACGTTGAATGTCGACTACCTAACGCAACCGCCACAAGGAGGGATTTGAACCCTGATCTTTTGGGTGGTAGGCATACTAACCAGTAAACCATTGGAGTGGGTGCAAATCCTTTAGTCTCTAAGGCATGTCTCCAAACCTCAAGGTTCTCATTTACTCCATCTCTAATCTCAATGACCAATACAATATCATCAAAAAACAACATACACCAAGGTACTTCATCCTGAATATGACTAGTCAACTTGTCCATAATCAAAGTAAAAGCAAAAGGGTTCATAGTTGAACCTTGTGTTTCTTATTTTAAAGCTAACACACATTATATATACTTGCATCAGTATATTGTTCTACAAGACGACAAGGTTCAAGACCTCAAAAGAAGCTCCTTAGAAGTTCCCTTTCTTATTATATGTTGTTAAGTGTTTTGCATGTACTTATTGTGTGTTCATCGAATGCAAACTAAATAGTGTGTAATTCTTGCATCTCTAATGATCTACACAAAGAGTCAGTATTGCTAATGGCCAAGTCAAGCTCATGCATAAAAGTCAGCTTCAAGTCAAACCATCAATTGATCACTCATTGCTTACTGGTAAATTTATTCATTGATCGCTCAGGGTAATTGATCTCTGCGGGTGGTTGAAGAACACTTTGAACCGATTGAACATTGGTTTTTGTAAGATCAGCAAATAATATGATCGTTCATTACTTTAATTCTGAGCAACAACAACAACAAAGCCTTTTCCCACAATTAAGTAGGGTCGGCTACATGGATTCTTCGCCTCCATTCAGATCTATCTTGGGTCAATCTCGGACTTATATCCAAAAAGCTAAGATCCCTTCGTATAGTCTCTTTCCAACACTTCTTGGGCCGTCCTCGCCCTCTCTTAGCCGGCTCAACATCCCAACACTCGCATCTCCTAACCGGTGCACCAGTTGACCTTCTTTGCAAATGACCAAACCATCTTAAGCGGTTTTCTCGCATCTTATCCTCGATCGGAGCTACACCAACTTTCTTTCTAA
Source organism: Ottelia alismoides (assembly GCA_037367405.1). Classification (NCBI taxonomy): domain Eukaryota; kingdom Viridiplantae; phylum Streptophyta; class Magnoliopsida; order Alismatales; family Hydrocharitaceae; genus Ottelia; species Ottelia alismoides. The sequence continues at coordinate 831,355 of JAZKJV010011547.1, forward strand.
TTGCATCATTCCGAATCCGATCTTTACGTGTATGTCCACACATCCATCTTAGCATTTTCATTTCTGCTACAGCCATTCTCTGCACATGTCTATGGTTCACAGGCCAACATTCAGAACCATAAAGCATAGCAGGTCTCACGGCTGCTTTGTAAAACTTTCCTTTAATTTTTAAAGGAATTTTCTTATCACAAAGAACAGCGGAGGCTCCTCTCCACTTTAGCCAGCCTGCATTTATTCTATTAGTAACATCTCCATCAATTTCCCCATCATGTTGCAAAATAGATCCCAGATATCTAAAAGAATCTCTCTACTGAATGTTATCGTCACCAATCTTCACCTCGATTCCTTCACCATTGCTTCCATCAAGGTGCATTCCATATATTCCGTCTTAGCCCTACTTATACAAAAGCCTTTAGTCTCCAAAGCACGTCTCCAAACCTCAAGCTTCTCATTTACTCCATCTCTAGTCTCATCAATCAACACAATATCATCAGCAAATAACATACACCAAGGTAACTCATCCTGAATGTGACTTGTCAACTCGTCCATAATCAAAGTAAAAAGAAATGGACTCAAAGCTGAACCTTGATGTAAACCAATGTTGATATCAAAATAGTCAGTCTTCCCCGTCGGGGTCCTTACACAAGATAAAGCCCTATCATACATATCCTTTATGAGATTAATGTATAGGACATGTATTTGTCTCTTCTCCAAAACTCTCCATAGTATCTCTCGTGGGACGGAATCATAAGCCTTCTCCAAATCAATAAAGATCATATGGATATTCTTCCTTTTAGCTCTATAAATCTCCATTGTTCTCCTCAGCAAATGGATGGCTTCAATAGTTGAGCGACCTGGCATGAATCCGAATTGGTTTTCTTTTACTTGGGAAACTTGCCTCAACCTTCTTTCGATCACACGTTCCCAAATTTTCATAGTGTGACTCGTCAGCTTGATACCTCTGTAATTTGAACAATTTTGAATGTCTCCTTTGTTCTTATAAAGAGGCACCACGATACTCCTCCTCCAATCTTCAGGCATTTTCTTGCTTCGCCAAATAACATTGAATAGATTCGTAAGCCAAGTCAAACTACGCTCACCTAAAACTTTCCATACTTCTACAGGGATGTCATCCGGTCCAACACCTTTCCCAGGTCTCATAACCTTCAAGGCCTCCTCTACTTCTTTTCTTTGTATTCGTCTATAGCATGCACGATTCAAGTAACTTTCACTACTAGCTAGATCACCCAAAGTGATCTCTCTACTTCCTTCTCCAATGAAAAGTTTATGGAAGTACTGCTCCCATCTAGTCTCTATATCCTTCTGAGTAACAAGCACGTGACCTTCCTCGTCCTTAATGCATCTCACTTGAGAAAGGTCTTTGGTCTTTCTTTCTCTTGCTTTGGCCAACCTGAATATATCCTTCTGGCCCTCTTTAGAGTTGAGATTTTTATACAAAACCTCATAAGCTTTTGACTTAGCTTCGCTTACAGCCTTCTTTGCTTCCTTCTTCGCTATTTTATAGTCTGTGACAGTTTCCTCTGTTCTATCCTTAGACATAGCTTTAAAGCAAGCTCTTTTAATTTTTAGCTTCTCTTGCACCCCTTCACTCCACCACCAAGCCTCCTTTTGACCCGGAGCTCCTCCTTTTGACTCGCCTAGCATCTCTTTGGCTACCTTTCGAATACAAGATGCTACTGCCTCCCACATCTCGTTTGCACTACCGCTACAATCCCAAGATAAGTCTTCTAAAACCTTCTCCCTGAAGCTTGATTGCTTCAGCGGAAGATTCCACCACCTAGTTCTAGTGATCTTAGGAACCTTCATTTTCTTTACCAGCCCTTTTATTTGTAAATCCAAGACTAACAAGCGATGTTGGGTTGTCAAACTCTCTCCAGGGATTACTTTGCAATCTTTGCAACACAATCGATCTCTTCTCCTCGACGCAAAGTAATCTATCTGTGTTCTAGTTGAGCCACTCTTATAAGTAATTAAATGCTCCTCCCTCTTCTTGAAAAGAGTGTTTGCTATGAAAAGATCATATGCAGTTACAAAATCCAGAATGACTTTTCCCTCTTCGTTTCTATCCCCAAAACCATGTCCTCCATGCACACTTGCATACCCTGAAACATCTTTTCCCACATGTCCATTAAGATCTCCACCTATGCAAACCATCTCTCTTTGTGGGATTCCTTGTAAAATCTTATCCAGATCCTCCCAAAAAGCTTGTTTAGTCCTTTCATCTAAACCAATTTGCGGTGCATAAACTGAGATGATATTCAGAATTTCTTCTTCAAGCACCAACTTTAGCAAAATAATCCGATCTCCAAATCTTTGCACCTCAACCACACAATCCTTCAAATCTTTATGAACAACCACTCCAACACCGTTTCTGCCCTTATCTTTACCTGAATACCAAAGTTTAAAGCCTGTCTTCTCGATCTCCCTTGCTTTCTCTCCAACCCATTTAGTCTCTTGAAGACAAAATATATGAATCTTCCTTCTTTCCATTGTATCCACTATCTCCATCAATTTTCCAGTTAAAGTACCGATATTCCAACTACCAATCCGTAACTTCCTTTGCAATCTCTTTTGGACTAACTTCTTTACTCGCATGCGTCCATTATGCGAGAACCCTTGTAAATTTTGGACTGCATCCGGGCGGTGATGCAGCGGAACTAGCTTATTTACCCGCATGCGTTCCTCATGCGAGAACCCTTGTAAATTTTGAACTACATCCAGGCTGCGATGTAGCGGCCCTTGCCCATTTTTCATTGCATTCGGGCGATGCAACGCGTCGCAAGTAGGGAACGCCCCAACGAAATCTGTATGTTTGCTTAAATCCATGTTTAAAAGATCCGAACGGTTTTGAGATAAATTCATAAATAGTGTTCTTAGAAGAACTTTAAGAACACTATTTACAAATTTATCTCTCCTGCGCTGGCTGTCGGCTACCTAACGCGCAACCCTCCTCATTTACCCGGGCTTGGGACCGGCCATGGCTGAGTTTTTTTTAATGTTGAGATTAATTCTGAGCAATCATTTTTTTTAATGTTGTTTACCTTTGACTGTTTCATTTTATTGATCGGTAAATCACTTTCTATGATCGATTCTTTATTTGAATTTTGAATTCTATAATCGACCCTATAATCGATCATGGGTCTTTGACTGATCATATGAGCATTGAACGATGTCTTTTGTTGATCGATCATTCTAGATTTGAAAGTTGCTATTTTTTGGTCTTACGATTGAATCACTATAAAAAGAGACCCCTACCTCCTTATTTCGACACATAACTCATTTGAATATTCCTCTACGTCTCTCTCATTCTTGAGTATTCATATTTTTCAAGAGAGGATTTCTAAAATGAAAGCCGATCTCGACATGTAGCAAGCTCCTCAAGCTCTTCACGTGTAGTCAGAGATTCTCTTGAAGCTACTTGGAAAAATTCGTGATATTTTTTTGATTATATATCTTTCATCTTATTTAAAGATATATCTATTTAAATCAAGTATGTGCATATCTTGATATAATCTCTCTATTTATCTGATTATTGTATTATTGTGAACTGATTGTTTTATTTATTCAGCACAAATAATTGTTTTATCTTATTCAGCTAACATTATTTATTATTATGTAAATACTCTTGGAGTTCTTTTTCTGCAGGAAGCTCAAGTGAAGCCTCAAGTGGTGCTGCGCCTTGTTCAATTGCAGAGGTGACTTTGGTGATGAGTAAATTATATAAAAGTCCCTAAACTTTACACTTGAATTCTGTGATCCCATAACTTTGAATAGTCGCAATGTGGTACCTAATGTCTACATCAGTTTCAATGTGGTACCTCAGATATCTTTTTCCTTAAATTAGCCGTCAAATTTATTTTGTGGACCATTACACCCTTCAATGTCACCATCAAGAGTTCCACGTGTCACATCTGATGATTGATTAGGACTCCAAGTCGGTCATCTTTTCCCCTCCAACTCTAATCACTAACCAATCGGATCAACATTCGATCAAACAAACCAATATTCCTGTTGCAATTTTCAGTTCCTCCTGGACAAACCAACCACACAACCAAACATCACTACATGCATGCGCCAACCTATACTTGGGCATCATGTATATTGATCCCAACGACCCGCACGGACAAGACAAGGCAAATCCGACACGATCCGATGACAAAATCGAAGTCGAGCCCATTGAAAATTGTAGAGTTGTATTTATGTCTCTGTATTGTTTTCCTATTTTTCTGTTCTCTTGTCTATCTTATGTAATTTATCCATAGGTCTCTCATCTGTATAAGAGAGCATAAGGTTCAAGGAGTAAACTACTATTCACTCTTTTTCCCAACATGGCATCAGAGCTCCGACCTAGGAATAAACTGTGATTCAATCTGTTCTTTTTACATCACCTGTCTTGGGTCCTTTTATTAAAGAATAGATCCCAAGCAAGAGATGTTATCAAAATCTTTATCAATGAAGTGCATAATGTGTTTTCTTCTATGAAATTTGTGAGAATTGATAATGCTTTGGAATTCTGTACTCATACTCTCTCCAATTATTTTTTGACTTGAGGTATTATTCATCAAACATCGTATGCCTATACTTCCCAGCAAAATGGTATTGCAAAAAGTAAGCACCGCCATTTGCTTGATGTTACCAGAACTCTTCTCATTCAGAGTCGTGCTCCGCATTCTTTTTGGGGTGATGTTCTTACGGCATGTTATCTTGTCAATCGCATGCCCTCGTCAGTCTTGGGTGAGAAAATTCCTTTTTCACTTGCATTTCTAGAGAAAGAATTGTTCTCACTTACTCCTCACGTGTTTGGCTCGGTCGCCTTTGTCCACCAGTTGTCTCCAGGTCTTGACAAGCTCTCTCCTAGAACAGTCAAGTGTGTCTCTGTCGAGTACTCCAGGGCACAAAAGAGCATAGATGCTATGATCCAATGCGCAGGAAGTATTATGTTAGTGCTGATGTCACCTTTATCGAGTCAGTGATGTACTTTTCTCCTACAGATGATCGGTTGACTTCCTCAGACTCCGATGATGAAATCTACATGCCACCACCACCATCTTCACAACCTCCTTCACCACCATCGTCACCATCACCACCATCTTCACCACCACCATCATCACCATCACCACCACCTTCACCTCCTCCTACACCCTCAGCTCCCATTTTTCATGTCTCATCGTTGTCGCATCACTATACCCGTTGGCCTGCTCATGGTCACCACTCATCATCTAGCATGCATAATGTATGTTTTGAATACATAGCTCCTAACGATGGGTCTGATGATTTGCTCGAGCAGGGTTCTTTACAGGGGATGGACATGGAGGTTGATGATCTGGACTTACCTATTGCGCTTCGGAAGCAGAAGCATAGTTGTGTATCATATCATTTAGCATCCATGGTCTCCTTTGCTCGCTTGACTAAGGAATTCAGGAAATTTGCAGTTGCATTGTCTGCTGTGAAAATTCCACGGAATTATAAGAAGGCTTTAAAAGATAATCGGTAGCAATTAGCTATGGAAGAAGAGATGGTTGCCCTACAGTCGCGTGGTACCTAGAGCTTTGTTCATGCTACTGATGAAGCTTCTGTTGTCAGTTGCAAGTGGGTGTTTACTGTTAAACACCATACAGATGGGAGTCTGGATCGTATATAGCCAGACTGGTTGCTAGTGGCTTTACTCAAACATATGGAGTGGATTATCTAGACACATTCTCCCCAGTAGCTCGTCATTCTACTCCACGTATTCTTCTTTATGTCGTTGTGGTACGTGACTGGCCTCTATTCCAACTTCATGTTAAAAATACCTTTCTGTATGGGGACCTACAGGAAGATGTCTACATGCAGCAGACTCCTGGGTTTGCTGCTGAGGGGGAGTATCCACAGGTTTGCAGACTTCATAAGACAATATATGGCCTTAAACAGATTCCAAGGGCATGATTTCAGAAGCTCTCGGATTTAATTGAGAAGCGGGAATTTCAGAGGTTGAATGTAGATCATTCATTATTTCTGCAGAGAACTCCTAGAGCCACGGTGGCTATTGTGGTATATGTTGATGACATACTAGTTGCAGGTGATGACGTGCATGAGATAGAAAGGGCTAAAGAATTTCTGGGCCGAAAGTTTGTTGCCAAGGATCTTGGCACCTTACGATATTTCTTGGGGTTAGAATTTACTAGAAATCAGCAAGGTCTTGTGATGATCCAACGGAAGTATGTGACCGATATGTTAGCTGAGACATGAATGATTGGATGTCGACCTGCTACCACTCCTATAGACCCTAGTATGAGGTTATATGAGGATGATACAAAGGAGGTGGACAGGAGATGATACAAAGAAAAATAGGGGAGCTTCTTTATGTTAATATAACCAGGCAGGATATCTCATTTGCATTTAGCAGGCGAGTCAATTCATGGAACAACCCCGACAGGTACACATGGATGTTGTATATATGATTTTGAGGTGTCTAAAGTCTTCTCCAGGTGCAGGATTATTATTCAGGAGAGGTGCAACACTTACTATTTATGCATGCGTTGAGGTTGATTATGTAGGATGACCAAAGGATAGAAAGTCCACTTCAAGCTTTGCAATTTTTTGTTGGTAGCTCTCTCGTCTCTTGGAAGAGTAAGAAACCAACTGTCGTTGCCAGGTCCAGCGTTGAGTCTGTATATAGGACTATGGCACAAGCTAGTACAGAAATGATGTGGGTCCAGGTAGTACTAGCAGATTTAAATAGATGTAACTATTGTTATGCAGCTACAATGTGATAACCAGGTAGCCCTGTTCATTGCAAACAATCCTGCATTTCATGAGACTACTGAGAGAACCAAGCATATTGAAGTGGATTGCCACTACACAAGTGATATGATTCAGAAAGGTTTTATCTCTATCTTTTATGTCAGTTCTGGGGATCAAACTGCATATATACTAAAACTTTGCTCAGAGGGCCTTTCCAGAAATGCTTATCCAAGCTGAGCATGATTAACGTCTATGCTCCATCTTGAGGGGGAGTGTAGAGTTATATTTATGTCTTACTGTTTTCATATTTTTCTATTCTCTTGTCTATCTTATGTAATGTACCCATAGGTCTCTCCTCTATATAAAAGAGCCTAAGGTTCAAGGAATAAACTACAATTCACTCTTTTTCCCAAACAACAACAACAACAACAAAGCCTTTTCCCACAATTAAGTAGGGTCGGCTACATGGATTCTTCGCCTCCATTCAGATCTATCTTGGGTCAATCTCGGACTTATATCCAAAAAGCTAAGATCCCTTCATATAGTCTCTTTCCAACACTTCTTGGGCCGTCCTCGCCCTCTCTTAGCCGGCTCAACATCCCAACACTCGCATCTCCTAACCGGTGCACCAGTTGACCTTCTTTGCAAATGACCAAACCATCTTAAGCGGTATTCTCGCATCTTATCCTCGATCGGAGCTACACCAACTTTCTTTCTAATTGCATCATTCCGAATCCGATCTTTACGTGTATGTCCACACATCCATCTTAGCATTTTCATTTCTGCTACAGCCATTCTCTGCACATGTCTATGGTTCACAGGCCAACATTCAGAACCATAAAGCATAGCAGGTCTCACGGCTGCTTTGTAAAACTTTCCTTTAATTTTTAAAGGAATTTTCTTATCACAAAGAACAGCGGAGGCTCCTCTCCACTTTAGCCAGCCTGCATTTATTCTATTAGTAACATCTCCATCAATTTCCCCATCATGTTGCAAAATAGATCCCAGATATCTAAAAGAATCTCTCTTCTGAATGTTATCGTCACCAATCTTCACCTCGATTCCTTCACCATTGCTTCCATCAAAGGTGCATTCCATATATTCCGTCTTAGCCCTACTTATACGAAAGCCTTTAGTCTCCAAAGCACGTCTCCAAACCTCAAGCTTCTCATTTACTCCATCTCTAGTCTCATCAATCAACACAATATCATCAGCAAATAACATACACCAAGGTAACTCATCCTGAATGTGACTTGTCAACTCGTCCATAATCAAAGTAAAAAGAAATGGACTCAAAGCTGAACCTTGATGTAAACCAATGTTGATATCAAAATAGTCAGTCTTCCCCGTCGGGGTCCTTACAAAAGATAAAGCCCTATCATACATATCCTTTATGAGATTAATGTATAGGACAGGTATTTGTCTCTTCTCCAAAACTCTCCATAGTATCTCTCGTGGGACGGAATCATAAGCCTTCTCCAAATCAATAAAGATCATATGGATATTCTTCCTTTTAGCTCTATAAATCTCCATTGTTCTCCTCAGCAAATGGATGGCTTCAATAGTTGAGCGACCTGGCATGAATCCGAATTGGTTTTCTTTTACTTGGAAAACTTGCCTCAACCTTCTTTCGATCACACGTTCCCAAATTTTCATAGTGTGACTCATCAGCTTGATACCTCTGTAATTTGAACAATTTTGAATGTCTCCTTTGTTCTTATAAAGAGGCACCACGATACTCCTCCTCCAATCTTCAGGCATTTTCTTGCTTCGCCAAATAACATTGAATAGATTCGTAAGCCAAGTCAAACTACGCTCACCTAAAACTTTCCATACTTCTACAGGGATGTCATCCGGTCCAACACCTTTCCCAGGTCTCATAACCTTCAAGGCCTCCTCTACTTCTTTTCTTTGTATTCGTCTATAGCATGCACGATTCAAGTAACTTTCACTACTAGCTAGATCACCCAAAGTGATCTCTCTACTTCCTTCTCCAATGAAAAGTTTATGGAAGTACTGCTCCCATCTAGTCTCTATATCCTTCTGAGTAACAAGCACGTGACCTTCCTCGTCCTTAATGCATCTCACTTGAGAAAGGTCTTTGGTCTTTCTTTCTCTTGCTTTGGCCAACCTGAATATATCCTTCTGGCCCTCTTTAGAGTTGAGATTTTTATACAAAACCTCATAAGCTTTTGACTTAGCTTCGCTTACAGCCTTCTTTGCTTCCTTCTTCGCTATTTTATAGTCTGTGACAGTTTCCTCTGTTCTATCCTTAGACATAGCTTTAAAGCAAGCTCTTTTAATTTTTAGCTTCTCTTGCACCCCTTCACTCCACCACCAAGCCTCCTTTTGACCCGGAGCTCCTCCTTTTGACTCGCCTAGCATCTCTTTGGCTACCTTTCGAATACAAGATGCTACTGCCTCCCACATCTCGTTTGCACTACCGCTACAATCCCAAGATAAGTCTTCTAAAACCTTCTCCCTGAAGCTTGATTGCTTCAGCGGAAGATTCCACCACCTAGTTCTAGTGATCTTAGGAACCTTCATTTTCTTTACCAGCCCTTTTATTTGTAAATCCAAGACTAACAAGCGATGTTGGGTTGTCAAACTCTCTCCAGGGATTACTTTGCAATCTTTGCAACACAACCGATCTCTTCTCCTCAACGCAAAGTAATCTATCTGTGTTCTAGTTGAGCCACTCTTATAAGTAATTAAATGCTCCTCCCTCTTCTTGAAAAGAGTGTTTGCTATGAAAAGATCATATGCAGTTACAAAATCCAGAATGACTTTTCCCTCTTCGTTTCTATCCCCAAAACCATGTCCTCCATGCACACTTGCATACCCTGAAACATCTTTTCCCACATGTCCATTAAGATCTCCACCTATGCAAACCATCTCTCTTTGTGGGATTCCTTGTGAAATCTTATCCAGATCCTCCCAAAAAGCTTGTTTAGTCCTTTCATCTAAACCAATTTGCGGTGCATAAACTGAGATGATATTCAGAATTTCTTCTTCAAGCACCAACTTTAGCAAAATAATCCGATCTCCAAATCTTTGCACCTCAACCACACAATCCTTCAAATCTTTATGAACAACCACTCCAACACCGTTTCTGCCCTTATCTTTACCTGAATACCAAAGTTTAAAGCCTGTCTTCTCGATCTCCCTTGCTTTCTCTCCAACCCATTTAGTCTCTTGAAGACAAAATATATGAATCTTCCTTCTTTCCATTGTATCCACTATCTCCATCAATTTTCCAGTTAAAGTACCGATATTCCAACTACCAATCCGTAACTTCCTTTGCAATCTCTTTTGGACTAACTTCTTTACTCGCATGCGTCCATTATGCGAGAACCCTTGTAAATTTTGGACTGCATCCGGGCGGTGATGCAGCGGAACTAGCTTATTTACCCGCATGCGTTCCTCATGCGAGAACCCTTGTAAATTTTGAACTACATCCAGGCTGCGATGTAGCGGCCCTTGCCCATTTTTCATTGCATTCGGGCGATGCAACGCGTCGCAAGTAGGGAACGCCCCAACGAAATCTGTATGTTTGCTTAAATCCATGTTTAAAATTCACTCTTTTTCCCAACAGAAAAAAAATGCGGAAATAGACAGCAAGGAGAGGGAGATTCGTACCTTGCAAATGCCAGAAATCAGTCCCCCGCGATGAGCTCTTTGCATCGACACCCTCGGCTTCACAATCCGCCGCCTTCAGCAACCTCTGTGTTTATAGGACGGATTTATGGCGGCTTAGACTTGGAAAATGGGATTTGGTCAACCTGATTTGCACCCAAAACTCGTTTTTATACCCGGGTGAAACGGATCCGGGTTCGGATCCGAATATATTTTCCGACCTAGAGTTGTAAAATGACCAGATCTTCCCCGTCCAATGTAGGATTTCGAAGTTCTTAGTACCGTTGTAAAGGTCTCGATGAGTACTACACAATAGACTACTCGTTTGATAAATTTGGATATCGAATCAGGTTTGAAATCTAAAACGAAGTGAATGAAAATGTATGAGTCTGATCAAAAATTGCATCTCGAACGGTATCGAGACTCGGATTTGTATGGCTGTCAGATACATATACTTTATCTTGAATATTAACACATATATAAGTCTTTGGGTCTTACACTTGCTAATGTATACGTGAGGCAAAGACTAAGCCATAGGGAGTGGGGTAGGGAATGGAGGCGAAGGAAGAAGTGGAATGTGAACCTCTTCACAGACTCAGGAGAAGTCATCATGTCGGTTGTGGAGAAAAATACATAATAAACTCCAAGAATGTGACGTCAGCACTGGCATAGTACTTCCGTTTGAAAGGATAAAAACATCGATACCCCCTTCTGGGACTGGGAGTAGCCAACAAAGATGCATTTGATAGCTCTGGGGGAGAACTTGTCACGTCTTGTAGTCAGGAGATAAACAAAGGCCACAGAACCAAATACATGAGGTATTAAAGAGAATGTCTTTTTCGAAAAACGCTATCGAATAAGTTAACCTATCTCCTAATATGGAGGATAGCATATGGTTAATGAGGTAGCAGGCATTGAGGATTGTATCTCCCCATTAAGAGTGGGGAGCGTGACTATTTAGATGGAGAGTCTTGGTAACTTCAAAGAGATTATGGTATTTATGCTCGGCAACATCGTTGTGTTGAGAAGTGTAGGCACATAAGGTTTGATGGAAAATCCCAAAATACTTGAAGAACTGAGAGAGTTGAGTAGTATAAAACTCCAAGGCATTGTTATACTGAACATATTTAACAGTAGCAGGAAAAAGGCTTTTTATTTTCAATGATAAATGCTTGCATAATGGTACAAACCTCAGACTTGTTTTCAATAAAAAAATCCAAGAAATCTAGAAAAATCATCAACATCAATAAGATAGAATATGGATCCCTAGTGATCAAGAACATGACTTAGGAACTAAATATCAAAATGCAATAATTCAAATAAATAACAACTTCTAAGACTCTAAACGTGGGAAAAACTTGTATGATGATGCTTCCCAAGATGGCAAGCGTCACATTGAAAAGTGGACTGAGAAGGAATATGTGGAAGGACTCTACACAACTTCTGTAGAAGAAGATGACCTAACCGAATGTGTCACATGTATAAAGAGATTGATCCAATGGGAATAGAAGATCTGTGTGCATAAGGAGACTAGACAATCTATAGTACAGACCTCCTTGTTCACGACCACATCCAATCACCCTATCAGTAATTATATCCTGGAACAAAGAAAAGATGGGTCAAAAATGACATGACAATTCATATCCTTGGTAACCTGACTAATAAATGATAAATTCATAGAAAAGTAGGGTGCGCGTAGTACACTCTACATATGAATCGCGAGTGTCAACTAAATCTCTCCATATCATGTAATAGGAGAATATCTCTCATCAGCAATGACTACAAATCAACCAGGATCAATTGACTATGGTTGGAAACATGCCATGGATGAAGAAAGGGATGCACTTGCTTCTAAAAGCATGTGAGATCTTGAGACATGTCTATCAAGCATGACCCAAATGCTTGCAGATGGGCTTTTACGACCAAACATTCACACGATAGATCGATCTGATAGACTAAATGCCAAATAAATGGCAAATGGGTTCACTCAGACAAATGGCATGGGTATTTTGAGATATTTTCTCCAATGATCAGGATGGGATCCATTCACATAATTTTATTAGTTACTGCGACAAGAAGTGGCCCATTTTTCGACAACATGTGAAGAATACCTTTGTAGAGATCTTTTGGAGAACGTATGTATGACACAACCATCAAAGTATCCTAGAGAGGGGGAGTATGTTTGTCAACTACGTAAGGTCGTTTATGGACTCAAGTAGAATCCGCAAACCCGGTTCAACAAACTGACTATTTAGACCAATTCTCCTTCTGTGTGTCAGATTACATCAGACGATCATGTATTCATTAGACAATGTTCCTCAAGTACCATTGTAACGTCCCGGGCTTAGGTCCATGTTCCGTTATTGAGGAAAACTGACCCTGACAACTTGTTGGGTTCGAGCCCAAATAGATCCGTTGACAACCACCCACAATGATTAAGCTAAAGTTGTCAAGTAGTAATCTCCACCACTTATAAACCACACACACACTTCGTGAGTTTTAGATGTGGCACTATGTTTGGGGGTATGGGTGTTACAACTTCCCCCACTTATATCCGCAACGTCCTCTTTGCGACATGGCCCATAACTTATTCCCAATGATAGTGGCAGTTGCACGCTCCGGGTAGCCATTTCCTCCTATCTCTTTGTAGGGGTGGCTCCACCTCTCGGATAGCCCTTTCCACTATCAGAGGGAAATTGGCTATGATGCCACTTGTAACGTCCCGGGCTTAGGTCCCCAGTCCGTTATCGAGGAAAACTGGCCCCGACAACTTGTTGAGTTCAGGCATGTTGAGATGTTTATATCGCACCGTATTATATTTATATTTTATGTTTTGTTTGGGTATTACTTATGCAATTAACCCATGGCTCTTCTCCTATATAAGAGAGCCATGGGATCTCTTTTAATACATGATTCATTTTTCTTCCAACATGGTATCAGAGCAACTGTCCTAGACCGGGGTTCCGGTACCCCACCCCCAAAACCCTAACCCTACACCCCCCTCCTTCTCTCTCGGCGCCGCCCACCAGCCCCTCTGACGCGCACACTAGCCTCTCCAGCACCACCCACCAACCACTTCGGTGTCGCCCCCAACCCCTCCAGCGCGCACCAACCACTCCTGTGACTCAGACTGCAGGACCATCAGATGCATCGGCCACCGCCAGAGCAATGTCCAATTCATCAGGTATTTCATATGTGCTTACTAGTAGCAGCAGTTCCGATGTGACAGATTGGATTATGGATTCTGGAGCATCTCATCACATGTGTGGAGATCGGACACAGTTTTCCTCGTACAGGACTATTCCTCCTGGGCGATCCGTGATCATAGCCAATGGTGCGGCTACCCATTGTTGGCCAGGGGAGATTGTTTTAGCCCCTTCTATACGTCTTCAGAATGTTTTACATGCTCTAGACTTTCAAATGAATCTTTTGTCTATTAGTCAGATTACAAAAGATTTACACTGTCGTGCCATTTTTGACCCCTCTTCTCTTATGTTTCAGGACATACTAACTGGCAGGATGATTATTCATGGCCGTGAGCAGAGAGGATTGTACAAACTTGCAGTTCCATCATGTGCTGGGGTGGCCTCTATTCCCTCTGGATCTATCTCGCCTTTTCTGTGGCATCTTCGCTTTGGCCACCTTCCTCTTCAGAAGATGATACATGTTCTCCCGCAAATATCTACTCGTACTACTTTGGACTGTGAAGCTTGTCAGCTTGGGAAACACCATCGCTCCTCCTTTCCAAGTCGTCCCAGTCGTAGTAGTAGTCGGTCCTTTGAGTTGATTCATTTTGACATTTGAGATCCAAGTCGTATTCCTGATCATCATGGGCATAGATTTTATATTGTTGTTGTAGATGATTATTCTATACTTTCTTGGGTTTTCTTGCTTAAACATAAGTCTGAAGCAGGTGCTATAATTAAGATCTTTCTTATTGAGATTAACAACGTTTTTTCTGCTAAAGTCAAATACATTCGTACCGATAATATTTTGGAATTTTCTACTCTTCATTTGGCAGAATTTCTCCAGTCTCTGGGTATAGTTCATCAGACTTCATGCACTTATACATCACAGCAAAATGGGGTTGCAGGACGCAAACATCGTCACCTCTTAGACATCACGAGGACCTTGTTAATTCACAGTAGTACACCTCATTCATTCTGGGGGGATGCGGCCCTAACCGCCTGTTACTTGGTAAATCGCATGCCATCTAATATTCTTGGAGAGAAGAGTCCCTTCTCGATTGCGTTTCCCGAAAAGGAACTCTTCACGCTTACACCTCGTGTTTTTGGATCGGTAGCTTTTGTCCATGACTTTACTCCTGGTCGTGACAAGCTCTAACTTAGAGCTGTCAAATGAATCTTTGTTGGTTATTCTCGTACCCAAAAAGGGTACAGATGTTTTGATCCTGTTGGGAGAAAATACTATGTGAGTGCTGATGTTACATTTTTCGAATCTATTATGTATTTCTCTCCTACAGGTGACAGGTTGCCTAATACTGGATCCAGAGAGGACATTGTGGTTCCTCCACCTCCATCTGCTCCGTGTGATGTACCTCAGTCTCCAACACCTCCACCACCACCCCCATCACCACCTCCACCTCCTCCCAAAGAATCTACATTCTTACCCCATGTTTATACGCACAGGTCTTCTACTCGCCCCTCTGCTCATGCGCCTACCACATCATCCACCATGCCTCAGGTATGTCAGGAACATATTATTTCTACTGATGGCACCGGAGATTTGAATAATGAACAGGAAGAGTTAATTTCAGAGGACTGTGAGGCTGATGACATGGAGATATCGATTGCTCTAATGAAACCTCGTCGCCAATGTGCCACTTATCCAATGGCTGCACATGTTTCCTTGGATCATCTTTCAGAGGACTACAAGAAGTTTATAGTGGGACTATCTGTTGTTACTATCCCACGGACGTATCAGAAGGCGCTCCAGGAAAGTAGGTGGCACCTTGCTATGGAAGAAGAGATGGCAGCTCTGCGATCACGTGGCACATGGAGCATTGTCTCACCTCTACCAGGAGCATCTATTGTGAGCTGCAAATGGATATTCACGATCAAGCAAAGGGCCGATGGCAGTGTCAACCGATTCAAAGCAAGGGTTGTGGCTCGGGGGTTCACCCACCTATAGGGTAGATTATCAGGACACCTTCTCTCCAATAGCAAGACATTCGACACTACGCATTCCGCTATCTGTTGTCGTTTCCAGGGACTGGCCTCGGTATCAACTTGATGTCAAGAATGCCTTTCTCTATGGGGACCTTGAGGAGGAAGTATATAAGCAACAACCACCAAGATTTGCTACTGAGGGGGAGTCTCAGAAGGTGTGCCGACTTCACAAGGCGATTTATGGCCTGAAGCAGAGTCCGAGAGCTTGGTATCAAAAGCTATCGAAGTTGATAGAGCAAAAGGGGTTTGTGCGGTCTACTGCGGACCACTCACTGTTTGTACAGAGGACACCTAGAGGTACCGTGGCTATTCTTGTTTATGTGGATGGCATTGTCATTACAGGAGATGATGAGCAGAGTATTCTTACTATCAAGGAGTTCCTTGGTCAGCAGTCTGTGACTAAGGACCTTAGCAATCTTCGCTACTTTCTTGGATTAGAGTTCGCCAAGAATCAACGTGGACTCGTGATGAATCAAAGGAAATTTGTTATGGACCTTCTATCTGAGACATGTATGACAGGGTGCAAACCTGCTTCTACTCCTATGGATGCAAGCATGAGATTATATGATGAGGACACCGAAGAAATTGACTGGAGGAGATATAGAGAGCTTGTTGGGAAGCTCTTATACGCCACCATTACCAGGTCGGATATTGCTTTTGCAGTTAGCAAAGTCAGTCAGTTCATGGAGCAACCCAGGAAGGTGCATATGGATGCAGTCCACATGATCTTGAGGTATTTGAAGACTTCACCCGGCTCTGGCCTTATGTTTAGCAGAGATGCATCACTTGAGGTGACAGGTTGTACATATGCAGATTATGATGGTTGTCCCAGGGACAAAGTCGACTTCTAGGTTTGTTATCTTTGCAGGCAGCTTACTTGTTTCATGGAAAAGCAAGAAGCAGACAGTGGTGGCCAGATCTAGTGCTGAGTCTGAATACCG
Organism: Ottelia alismoides; assembly: GCA_037367405.1. Taxonomy (NCBI): domain Eukaryota; kingdom Viridiplantae; phylum Streptophyta; class Magnoliopsida; order Alismatales; family Hydrocharitaceae; genus Ottelia; species Ottelia alismoides. Next base: position 847,865 of record JAZKJV010011547.1, read on the forward strand.
GGCTATGGCACAAGGATGTACAGAAATGATGTGGGTTAGATCAGTATTAACCGACCTTACTGTTGAGGTTTCTCTACCTATGAAGCTTTTATGTGATAATCAAGCAGCTTTATTTATTGTCAATAACCCAGCTTTTCATGAGCGGACAAAGCATATCGAGGTGGATTGTCATTACACTAGAGGCATGATCCAGAAAGGTCTTATATCCACCTCTCATGTGTCCACAGGAGATCAGACGACAGATATCTTCACAAAGGCACTGGCCAAAGGTCCATTTCAGAGATGTTGTTCCAAGCTGAGCAAGATTAATATTTATGCTCCAGCTTGAGGGGGAGTGTTGAGATGTTTATATCTCACCGTATTATATTTATATTTTATGTTTTTTTTGGGTATCACTTATGTAATTAACCCATGGCTCTTCTCCTATATAGGAGAGCCCTAGGATCTCTTTTAATACATGAATCATTTTTCTTCCAACAGGGCCCAAATGGATCCGTTGACAACCACCCACAATGCTTAAGCGCAAGTTGTCAAGTAGTAATCACCACCACTTATAAACCACACACACACTTCGTGAGTTTTAGATGTGGCACTATGTTTGGGGGTATGGGTGTTACAACCATGATACTTGTAGTTTATGTTGATGACATGGTTATCACTGGTAATGACAGCACACATATTCTTGTGACCAAGGCCATCCTCTAGAAGGTATATGTCACTAAAGACCTTGACCATCTATGATACTTTCTAGGGATTGAGATGATCTACAAGAAAGAAGGATCACATTTGTCATTGAGGAAGTATCGTTTGGATATTCTCGTGGATGTCGGTTTACTTGGTTGTCAACTATACCTCCATTGATCCCATATTTAAGGATACCACACGATAAATAAGCCTAGTGGACAAATTGTTATATCTTATTGTTACTAGGTTTGATATTTCTTATGGTATGAGAAAAACTAGTCAATACATGGAGAGATGCATTACAGTCATTTGCAAGATGTTGTTCTAATCCTTTGATATCTAAAGGATTCCCCGTGAAAGAGTGTTTTCTATGGGGTTAATGGGCATACCGACTTTATGTCTTATGTAGATGATGACTACATGAGTTGGTTTGAGGATTGGCGATCGACCACTGGTTTTTCCATGTTTGTTGGTTGAAATCTTGTCACATGACGCATTAAAAAATAAATTGTAGACTCCATATCAAGTGCAGAAGAGAAATACAAAGCTACATCTTAAGCCAAAAGTGAAATTACACATTATTGACCTTCAAGTTGGGCATGATTGACATATATGCTCCGACTTGAGGGGGACGTTGATGTCATTGGGATATTCTAGCCATCAATTTTTTTATTTATATTTCTGTTTATACGCGACAAGTTGGTTTATAGGAAAGGATTAAACAAGCTTTTGGGATGATTTGGACAAGATTATGTAACGAATCCCACAAAGGGAGATGATTTGCCTAGATGGAGATCTTAATGGACATGTGGGAAAGGATCCTCCAAGGTATGTTAGTGTTCATGGTGGCCATGGATTCAGGGATAGAAATAAAGAGGGAAAAGTCGGCATGGATTTTGTAACGGCTTATGATCTTTTCATAGCAAACATTCTCTTCAAGAAGGGTGCAAGAGAAGCTTGAAATTAAAAATGCTTTATTTAAATTTATGTATAAGGATAGAATGAAGGAAACTATCACAGACTACAATATGGCGAAGAAGGAAGCAAAGAAGGTTATAAGTGAAGACAAGTCAAGGCTTATGAAGTTTTGTACAAAAAGCTTGACTCGAGGGAGGGCCATACGGATATATTTAGATTGGCCAAAGCAAGAGAAAGAAAGACCAAAGATCTTTCTCAAGTGAGATGCATCAAGGATGAGGAAGGACATGTGCTTGTGATTCAAAAAGATATAAAGACTAGATGGAAGCAGTATTTCCATAAGATTTTCAAAGGGGAAGGGAATAAAGAGATTACGTTGGGAGATCTTGCTCGTACTGAATGTTACTTGAATCATGCAAGCTATAGTCAGATAGAAGGAAGGAAGTAGAGGAGGCTTTAGAGATCATGAAACCTCGAAAAAGGGTATGACCTGATGACATTATTATATAAGTTTGAAGAGTTTTTTAGAAACGGTGGGATAGGCCTCCTAAAGAGGATCATCTAAAAAATATATATTAATAATAAAATAAATAATTACACCCGCCACGATTTAAGGAGGGCCCCGACATGCCCAAGTACTCAGAATAGAATCTTGTCCCCTCAAAAATCGCAATGTTTCTGCCTAACCAGAGGCACCAAATCATCGCACAGATTTTCAGCCTCTCTTGTTCCGAGCCTGCCCACCTCCTGCAAGAGTCCCAGAAGTTGTCCTTGTTCCACTCAAGGCTTGTAATTGTCGCCCCTTGCCAAACCTCAACCGAGTCAGGGCATTCAAAAGATAAAAGATCAACATCTTCATGTGATTCGCCACACCTATTGCACACTTCCACAGCCCCGGGGAAGATTCTCGCTCTTCTAACCGCTGTCAACACCCGCTCCCTCCTCAGAAGCCACAACAAAACCTTTAGCCTAGACGGGATCTTCCAAGTCCAGATCATTGCGCAGTCCTTCGACACCATGGTCTACACATTGGGTGATTGGGCCGCCAATGCCCCATAGGCCTTCCTCACCGAGGAGTTCAAGATGAACATGGATTAACTTGGCTATTATTTGGCAAAGTAAGAAAAGGTCTAAAGAATGGAGCAAAAGCATTGTGCTCGAGTTACAGAGGTATCAAACTGATGAGTCATACTATGAAAATTTGGGAACGTGTGATCGGAAGAAGGTTGAGGCAAGTTTCCAAAGTAATTGAAATTCCAAAGTAATTGAAAATTGTCGAGATATTTTATATATTTCCATATCTCTTTACATATTTTCCCGTTCTTCTCTCTACTCTATGTAATTTACCCATAGGTCTCTCCCTATATAAGAGAGCCTAGGGCTCAAGGAATAAACAACTTCTCATTTTTTCCTAACATGGTATCAGAGCTACGGTCCTAGACCGGAGCTCTGAAACCCTAACCCTAGCCTTTGCCCACCTTATCTCCTCCTCTCTACGTAGGGTGTCGCCGCCCCGTGCCCCACGCGTGGCCCCAGCCAGCGTCGCCGGCCCCGCCTAGACCCCAACCAGCCCTAGCATGGCCTCGCCAGCACCGTCGGCCCCGCCTAAGCCCATCGTCGGTCCCGCCTAGGCATCGCCGATCCCCGCGTAGGCCCCACCAACCTAGCCAGCACCGCCAGCCCAGCCTAGGTCCTCCCCGACCGCGGTTAGGCTCCCGCCAGCCACTTCCTAGGTCCTTCCCGGCCTCGCCTAGGCTCCCGCCAGCCCCGCAGTCCTTCGACATGGCCCCTTGCCATCGTCTGAGCACCTAGAAGTAGGGGTCTTTCGCCTTTCATGAGATTGATTACATAAGTCTACACATGCAACCTCGTCAAGTTCATATGGATGCTATACAAATGATACTAAGGTATCTCAAATCATCTCCAAGTATAGGACTGCCATTTAGAAGGGGTGATTCTATGACTGTCTCAGCATGTGCATATGCAGACTATGCAGGATGTCCCAAGGACAACAAAGGGGGAGATTAGTTTGACACCGTCTATGCACTTACAAAATGTGTTGCATGCACCTGAATTTTCTATGAACTTATTATCTATTATTCAGACTACATAAGATTTAAGTTGTCGAGTTATTCTTGTGCCATCTCCACTTGTATTTCAGGACATCCTTACGGGCAAGATGATTGGGTATGGCTATGAGCAGGGTGGCCTCTATCGTTTAAACCGGACTCCATATGCTGGCATCTCTGCTCTTTCTGTTGGACATGTCTCCTCCTTCATGTGGCATTTACGCTTTGGTCATCTCCCGCTACAGAAACTATGCCTTGTCCTACCTCAGATTTCGCCTCACTCGTCCTTTCATTGTGAGTCCTGTCAGTTGGGAAAACATCATAGGTCGTCATTTCCTAGTCGTCAGGGTTGGAGTAGTAGCTCTATTTTTGAGATGTTTCATATAGGTATTTTGGGTCCCTATCGTGTTCCGGATCATCAGGGACACAGGTTCTATCTTGTTGCAGTGGATGATTTCTCGCGTCTGTCATGGGTCTTTTTATTAAGGAATAAATCTGAAGCTGGAGATGTTATTAAAAAATTTCTGACTGAAATGAAAAATGTGTTTTCATCTTTTGTGAAATTTGTGAGAACTGATAATGCCTTGTAATTTTGTACTCATTGTCTGTCCAATTATTTTTCAACCAAGGTATTATTCATCAGACATCGTGTGCCTATACTTCTCAACAAAATGGTGTTGCCAAAAGGAAGCATCGTCATTTACTTGACGTGACAAGAACCCTTCTCATTCAGAGTCGTGTCCCACATTCTTTTTGGGGTGATGTTGTACTTACAACATGTTATCTCATTAATCGCATGCCCTCGTTAGTTTTGGGTGAGAAAATCTCTCTTGCTTTTCCTGAAAAGGAATTATTCTCACTTACTCCCAGTGTGTTTGGCTCGGTGGCATTTGTCCACCAGTTATCTCCAGGTGTTGACAAGCTCTCTCCTAGGGTTGTCAAGTGTGTATTTGTGGGGTACTCCAGAAAGTAAAAAGGGTACAGGTGTTATGATCCACTATGCAGAAAGTATTATGTTAGTGCTGATGTCACGTTTTTTGAATCAGTGATGTACTCTCCTCCTACAGGTGATCGCTTGGCCTCCTCAGACTCTGATGATGACATATACATGCCACCACCACCGGTATTTACACCAGTGTTGTTAAAAGCGAGAGGCACTCCAAGGCGCTAGGGGTCCAAAACCGCCTGAGGCGCTAAGCGCTCACCTAGGCGCTCGCCGGAGAAAAGCAAGGCGTCATATATAAAAATAAAAAATTATTCACGAGTCTATATAATATATGCACATACACACATGTGTATATATGTGTAATTGTAAATATATGTATGTATAACTTACATTTCAATCTAAGACCAATCCAATATATTTGTGGGTATGTTTACATGCACGTATATAAATGTATACATGTACATGTGTGTGTGTATAGTTGTAAATATATGTATGTATAGCTTATATTTCAATCTAAAATCAATCCAATATATTTGTGGGTGTGTTTACAAGCGTAAATATAAATGTATGCATGTACATGTCTATATGTATGTGTATGTGTATGTATATGTATATGCTATCACCAAATTATATTTTACGATCAACCCACTATTTATTAATATGTTATGTATAATGTACGCATGTACTTGCATATGTATGTATATGTATTAAATATTTGTGTTTATGTGTGTATTCGTACGTATGTGTATCTATATGCGTATATATTTGCATGCATGTGTATGTGTTTAAGTGTGCGTGCATGCCTATGTATACATGTGTGTTTGGCCTATTTATATGTATATGTGTGTAAATGATATTTAGAACAAAAATATATCTAATAAAAAAATTTGTTCGAGATATGTTCTGAAAAATCTCCGCTGCTTATTTACTCGAGATCTGTTCGAGACGGAGATATGTTCATGATTGAGTTTTTTTTAAACCCTAGCAAGTTGTTTCAAATGGCATTTGATCTCCAGCGCCTCCTGGCGGAGGCACCCTCGATCCCCGACTCCATGGTGGAGCCGCGCGAGCTCCAAACGGCGTGCGGCCCTCCTTTGCGCGATCGAGTTGATCTGCGGCATGGCGTCGAAGACCCTCTTCCATGAAGCAGCGGTCGCGGCTACTAACGGGAAGCCCCAGGCGGCGCCCTACCTTCAGGCGGCACCCCATCTCGCCGCTCTTCCGCCCCCTTTCAAATCCCTAGCGGAATGGCCACGAAGTCCAAGTGCCAGGACCTCCAGGAGGAGGTCTCGCATCTCCAGACGGCAGTGGCCTTCTGGACTCCAGGAGTCGGTCCTCCAACGCACCAGTCGATCTCCCCTCCAGGCGCAACGCGTGAGTCTTCAGCGGGAAGCCCCAAGCGCGCACCCCCTGGCGCGAGCCCAGGCAGCGCCCAAAGGCGGCAATCCTCCTCGCACGAAGCACCTCCCAGGCGCAGGCGGCGCACTGCGGCGCCCCTCAAGCACCGCGCCCCGATTCAGGCGCAACTCCAGGCTCTTCTCAAGCGCGCGAGTCTCGAGTTCTTCTCTAACTCGGGGCGGCGCTTCGTTCCTCCCCTCGAGTGCACAGTGGCGGCGCTTCAAGCGAGATGGCGCATCTCCTTCGCGATGTTGCTGCTCCGACCCCGCCGCATCTCAGATTCCTTGAAGCACAGGCGGAGGAGCCCGATCTTATCCCCACAGGCGGCGCGCCCCCGCGACATCTCCCGCAGCCCGCACGCCCTCTCGTTCCCAGGCAGCGGCGGCAGCGTCTTTTGAAGTCGGATTCACAAGGTTTCCAAGATGGGAACCCTACCCTGCGATAAAAAAAAAGGAAAGAAAAAGACCCAATTGCCCCTGCGTTATTTAAATTAAAAAAAAGGGAGGAAATATTTTTGCTGTGTTCGGCCCAAGTGGGCTGAAACTTGAGGAAAAGAAGAGGGGCTTGCGTGAGTTAATATAAAAAGAAGAAGAGGGGTTGCAATTCTTTAAAAAAAAGGTGCGTGCAATGGAAAAAAAAAGCCACACGCATGTAAAAAAAATTTATGATGCAAAAGCCGAGGAAAAAAAAAAGGAACGGCTTACCAAAAAAAAAGGAAAATTATACAAAAGCCGAAAAAAAAATTTTGAACGGCTTAAAAAAAATTTTTGCAAAAAAAAGTGACGGCTTAAAAAAAAGAAGAAAAGAAAAGCCGCAAGTTTCATGTTTTATTTTCCCCATCATTATTGTCTTCTCCCAACTTGGTCGACGTCCATGTTTTCCGACAAGTATGGGAGAAAGGGGGAGTATATGTAGAGTCACAGGTCTGTTCATGATCCAGATTCAGATGCAGATGCCAGTCTCCAGACCATTCAGAATTTCCAGACTCTACAAGTTTCTCAGATGAAGATTTTCAGATATGCAAGTTTCAGACTCGACGTTCAGATTCCGAGTCCACAGTGTGATGCGCAGGTTCAGACTAGACATCAGAGTGTTTCCGAATCTCCAGTTTCAGATACGCACAAGTGTGCGATCATTGTCAGATGTGCATATTTTGCCATCATTGTCAGAGGTCCCCATCATTCTTGTTGTTGTTCGGTCAGAGTTTTCATGTGAGCCATAGGGACTCCAGAGTAGAGGACCATTCCCTTGAGGGCAAGGGTTTTCATGTGGTATCATAGGTACACCAGAGCAGTGCACCATTCTCTAAGCCAGATAGGAGAGACCCAGTTCTCCGACGAGGAGACTCATTTTCCAGTTGCAGTGACTCTGACAGGCGCAGTTCAAAGCACATGCTCTCCGACGAGGAGATTTAGAAGACTCACACTCCAGCCCGTTCGTCCTCCTCACCTGCACGGCATGAGAAGCAACGTCCTCGACTGCAGCACTGTGCGCGTTGGGTTGATATTGTCCGTAGTGTCTTGTAGCGTTGAGTTGAGTTTATTTCTGTTTGTCCAAGCTGAGCATTGCATGCTCCAGCTTGAGGGGGAGTGTTGGAGTATTCATGTATGCGCCTATTGTGTTGTAGCAGGGTAAATGGATCCTGGAGGAGATCCATTTACCCCATCCAGTGTTTAGTCCCACATCGTCCAGTGGTGGGACTTGGAGGCTCTGGAGAGGCTATATAAAGAGCCCCAGACCTCCTGTACTCATTGAGAAATTCAATAGAATATCCGCCCCCTTTGAGGGCTTCTCCCGTGGTTTCATCCTGCTCCTCACGGAGTAGGGTTCCACGTAAAATCCCGTGTGTTCTTAAGTTTTTCTATCTTTATTTCTAATTCCGCTTCCGCTTCCGATTTTCTAACAAGGACTATTATATAATTTTCATCCATAGGATTCTAGGGTTTCAAGTTATATAAAAAATCATACCTCTTGAATAAAAATCATTCTACCGGTTCTGTAATTTTCTTCACCCATATATAGGATAAGATGTCCACTGGGTAATTCTAAGGGTCTGTTTGGTTGATGGGTTGGAGTGGGTTGGGGTAACCTTTTTTTTAGGCCCAAAAGAGGGGGATACACTCAGCAGTGTTCGCCCCAATTAATATATAAGAACAAAGTAAATAGGTGGTTTACAAAGTTAACGAAAGAGACGACATAAAGGAAGCTAAACCAGCACCCAATCATTGACTAAACGCGTACAATGCAAAACGATGTTCTCCTTGTAAAAGAGCTTGGGGTAACCTGATGGGAATAGTAGATGTTTGGGATGGTTATGAGGGTTGGAGAGGGTTGGAATAAAGAATGTGATGCGATGTCACTATGATTTGTGATAGAATTCCATTCCAAGAAAAGAGAGGGGTAAACGGGGTTACCCCGGGGTAACCCGGTTACCAAACGAGCCCTAAAGGTATGTGGCTAACAACCTATAACCACACTACCATTAGCATGATAGGAAGAAAGCCCAAGGAGAAATATGTAAATGGTAAATGGATCCCCAACAAAAAGAAATCATATAAACTTCAAATTGCATGTAGATGTGCAAGAATCCGGCTGGAATCCCTAGGCAATCTACCTTATCCTTGCGAAGATCCTGGCTAATCAGCTTCGAAGGGTGCTATCTACTATTATTTCACTGAAGCAGACAACCTTTGTCCTCAATAGATTTAAGGCGGATGGTCAGGGGCTGGCATCAGAGATGGTTTTGGATTAGAATAAATATAAATGTAAAGGTTTGCTTTGGTAGGTTGATTTCTCTAAAGCATATGATTGTGTTGATTGACGCTTTCTTTGGGTGTCGTTGGAGACGAGGGGGTTCCCGAGCATCTGGATCACCTAGACCCTGTCACATTCGCTCTCCTTCCTCCTTGTGGTAGGGTTTTTGCGGTATCTTACCTGAGATGGCAGCAAGATTGCGACCGGTGCTGGGTGATGGAGAGAGCTTTAGATTTTGGATTGATGATTGGACTGGTAACGGTCCATTTGGAGAGTGGTTACCTAGGCTCTTGGTGTTGGCAAATAAGTGGGTTTCTCCGGTGCGTAAAGCTTGGCAGAATAGGATGCAGATGCCCTCATTTGTGACGGAGCTGTCAGACAAAAGACTTGACGAGTTTTGGAGGTTGCACAATGAGCTGACTGATTGAGATGACCCTACAAATGGGAGGGACCATTTTTCGTGAAGCAATGGCAGATTCATGGAGAAAAAAGCTCATAGATTCATTGGGAGGACCATGTTATTGTGCAGGAAGACATCATGCTTGACAGTAGAATCATACGAACAAGTAAGATTCCGAAAAGAATTAAGATCTTCTTATGGCTTATGAGGCATGAGAAGGTGCTCTCCAAAGAGCGGCGAGGCAGGATGATGCGTTATGGGAACACGTTATGTGACAGATGTGGCGGCGAGGTGGAAGATTTGGATTATCTTTTCTTTATTTGCATGCATTCAATCGATGTTTGGAGGAAAGCAGGGATCTCATGGCTTGATGAGGGCAGCGAAACAGGCATCAGAAGCTCCATTCGTAGGGTTTGCGGCTAGGGTCACAAGGATACTTCTCTTCCTTTTGCGCTCCTGTAGGCGATTTGGTGTGACAGAATGAATGTATCTTTCACGGTCAAGTGTTTTACTTTGGGAATATTTTGGAGCATTGTAGGACTATTTATGTGGCATGGACTCATGTAACATGATGTGTTTTTAATAATACAGTTTGCCTCTGAGGTGGATCCCAGCTCGGGACCTCACCCACCCTTTCCTCAAAAAAATATAGTATTTGAAAATGATTGCATAAATCATCACTATTTAAAAATTAAAGAAATTACGATAAATTATTATTACTAAAAGTATACTAATAACAAATATGATTTTCCTCAAACGGTATAAAAATACAAACGCAAGCTCAAATGTGCATGCACACATGTGCAAACATCAGGGAGGAGAAATTTTTCCAATGAGGTGCAGATTTTCTAATGCTAAGAATCCACTCATCTCAATCGTTGATTTGATGATCACAATATAAAAATATGCAATTCGCTTTCCTTCGTGCAATTTGGTGCGTCAGAAATGAAATCACCTCCATGGTTAGAGACTCTATATTGAATGTAATTGAACATAGCAAAGCTCTTGTATTATCCTGATCGTCTGAACCCTGATTTTTTATCTAATGCATTAGTGGTTGATCCCAACTCGGGGCCTCACCCTTCCGTTTTTCAAAAAATGAACTACAGTGAGTAAAATAATACGATTTGTGAAAAAAAAGACATATATTGTGATTTGTAAATTAAATATATTGCATTATAAACAAAGCAAAATGGAACGTGAAACATTATTGGGTCACATAATATAGAAACCAATGACCTATGTATAAATTCCTAAAAGGGGAAGCCGTTTAAAACGAAAAAGCTACATCTCATTGGAAATCATCTCTATATCTGTGTTATTATTTATTTATTATACGTTTTCGTATACATTATATATAAACAAAATCGGGGCAACAAAACCTGATCGTAAGCCACTTTCCACCTGCTTGTGCAATGAGAAAGAAGAAAACTCATCAGGTGAAAAAACTCCATCTTTAAATCCGTCTGACCCTGTTAAAATATATAATCACCAGTCATATCAAAATAATATAATAAAAATTATCTTTCAACCATTTTGTTTTCCTAGTCAGCAGAAAATATAACCAGTTGATAGAAAATATCTTACTAGCATGTTTTGCAGGAAGGTTATATTCAGCTGTGCCAAATTATTCAAGACCCTCAATACTCCAATGGCAACTTCTTCAAAATTTGATGGAAGAATATAGCTGTTCTGAAATTTTACATAAATTAAGTTATCAATTGCTAGTAGATCAAAAATTCATTGTATCAAAAAGGGAAAAATTATGGTAGTATAAATCCGGCAGCTGCTTCTCAAAATAAAAAATCCTGCAGTTAAAATTACTTAGATTTCCAGGAAGATGCCATGCATTGTATTCATTCTCCCTTTCTTATGTGCCCCTGTGCATTCCTTCTTAAAGATCAGTTTTACCATAAAGCCCTGTATTAAGGTTAAACAACTCCATTGGTTTTAACTCAGCTTCTATGAGAAGTTCATTGATCCTCCTGACATGAATACCGCTAAAATTGTCTTTAAGTGGAATACTACACCTTCAAGGACAACACAGGCAGGACGCATCAGACACCTGAAAGAAGTGAGATGGACCATTGTTTAAGAGAGTGTAATGGAGGATATGTGCGAGCAGCTAGCAGGAGAAACAATCAAGCATTGAGTGGGACCAAGCACTCATTAAGCCCAGAAATGGGACGTCGACGGATGTGGTACATTTAGAAAGAAACAAAAGCACTGCATCAAGGAAGAAGGTTTCCCAAAATGATGAACAGAAAAGACCAACAAACTTAAGCAATGGCTGCTTCTGTTGGAATTAGTTTGATAATTGGGATGTTTGATACAATTTAATGGTCAATATCAAGTTATATTATTGTATCTCAATTCCTGGAATTTAATGTTTCAACCCATTCTGGGAGCTTCTTAATCCCACATCAACGAGAGAAAACTGTTTTTTGCCTTATATATGGGAAGTCCTGAAATCAATCAGGCATCAGACCATAGGGGATTTTGAACTACCACACACACACGCATGTGCCCGCCCTTTGCAACGGGTTATGCCGGGTGCGGGTTGATCTATGGGCCATATTTTTTTTCGGATTTGCATTTTCAGATACGTCGTCTGAATTCAAAACTCGTTATCCATCCCTTGTTTCCCATGATGTGTAGCCGTCCACCACGACTTAAATACATGTTTTAAGTCATGACCTAGGGTTACGAACACAACAGATCTCTCTCTCTCTTGCTTCCTCTTTCTCTTCGTATGTGAGTGCCTTCCTCTCCCCGATCTCGATTTCGTCTACTGTTGAGTTACTGAAATTGGGAAAATATTTGTTGCAATTCTCATTGAATATGACTCCCTTATATAGAAAGGAGTAAACAATTAAAGACAGGCCCTCAAATAACAAAAAACCATTTGTACGCCCAAATACTTCAATAAATGTCCATCATGCTCAGCTTGGAGAAACATCAGGTGAATAAGGACCTGTTGAGATATTTCCTATCTTTCGTACAGTTTTCTTTTCATTTATTTATTTTGTTTTCTTCGTGTAATTTGCCCAATAGGTTCCTCTCCTATATAAGAGAACCCGAGGGCCTCTCATTAGTCAATTCAATTCAATTCCTTCTACATGATATCAGAGCGACGGTTCTAAACCGGAGTTCCCTTATCCCACCAAAACTCTAACCCTACCCGCCCCCTCCCGATGCCCGTTGTCGCCACACGGCCTCCTCCACCGCCGCCCATGCCCTCCCCCGACCTCCTCTGGCGCCGCCCATGCCCTCCCCCAGCCACAGGCCACCTCAGCCTTCCCACCCGTCGTCCAGCCCACCGTCCGTTGCCCAGGTCGTTGCCAGGACGGCTATGTTGCCGATCAGACTGCCCCAGGCCGCCCAGGCCCACCCCCGACCCCCCCCCAAGCTGTTGTGGGCCCTCCCGTGCGCATCCGTGCACCTTTACGGCTCGAGCAGCAGTCGAAATCAATCTGATTTTAATCGGAAAACGTCATTTCAGACCCATAAATCGTGTTTACATCCCTAACGTGCAACGAAGATTGATGAAGACAGTTGTATGAGTCTACACCACAACCAATCCTCCGTATGATCGTGTAGACTCGTTCATATCAGTCTACTCCCCAGTTGAGTTCCATTGTTCGACTGTTTTTCCATCATGTCGGAGAACAAGGGTGATATTTTTTTCATCTAGAACCTTCAAGGGATCGGCTCCCATCGCTAAGATGGATGGAACCAACTATGAGTTGTGGTCCATGTAGTTTCTCACCCTCATGCAGTGCAACAAGAAGCACATCCTGACAGATCCAGAGCCAACGGATAAGACTGGGGCAAATGCTTTTAGGAAGCAAGATGGCGTGTATGTGCGTGTTTGGCTATGTGGGACCCTCACCGCAGAGATAGCCAATGATATTCTGAACCAGCCCACCGCCAAGGCGATGTGGGACACTTTGGCTTCCACCTATGCTCAGGCGAAGAATGAGGCCAAGATTCTTCAGCTACAATTTGACATTTACAAGGCCAAGCAGAATGATCGTCCTCTGCACGTGTACTATAGTTCACTCCGTGTCATATTTGAGAAGCTTTGTACTTATATGCCTATTACGACATCTCTTGAGAAGCAGAAAGCTTATATGAACTCCACAATGGTTGGAGTTTTCATGCTCGGCCTTAATACAGAGTTTGATGCAGCACGTATTCAGCTTCTCACTGAAGCCACCATACCTCCCACAGAGGAGGCCAATAGCCGTGTTAGTTGGATCATGATGCCTCCTACGACCACTCCTCATCCCTCGTCAGCTATGGTTGTGTCTCATGGATGAGGAGTGACGACCCAGTCTAGATGATGCACCCCTCGTGGCAAAGGTGGTGGACATCCGCATGGCCCTTACATCTTTTGCTGTCGATCGGGACATGCAAAGGATACATGCTACCAGAAGCATGGATATCTCGTTTCTGGTGGCGTGCCAAAACAGATTGAGCCTCCAGATACTCTTGCTTCCCAAGCCGATCCTTACCTGGATGATATCGTCTCTCGTGTTCGAGAGATGATGACTCATGTTGCAGGAACCACCACTACAAATACCACAGCCGTAACCAGAGCATCTTCGAGCTCCTCAAGTATCGTTTATGCTTTCAATGGTAGTAATGGTGTAGATATGACAAAGTGGATAGTGGACTAGGGTGCTTCCCATCATCTTTGTGGAGACAGCACAGTTGAGGTCCTACAGGACCATACCACCAGGTAGAGATGGGTTGTTATTGCCAATGGCGACCACTTACCCATTACAGGACATGAGAAGGTGCATTCGAGGTCGTCCATGCACCTTCAGAATGTTTTATATGCTCTCGACTTTTAGATGAATTTACTTTCGATTAGTCAGATTACTAAGGACATGCATTGCCGTGCCATCTTTGACCCATCAGCTCTTGTGTTTCAAGACATACTCACGGACAGGGTGATTGGATGTGGTCGTGAGCAGTGGGGACTCTACAGACTGGTACAACCTCCTCATGTTGACGTTTCTACTATACGTACTGGATCAGTTTCACCATATATGTGGCACCTTCATTTTGGTCACCTTCCTCTGTAGAAGCCGTCATGTTCTCCATTAGATTTCCACGAGATCCTTCTTCCAGTGTGAGGCATGCCAGCTTGGGAAGCATCATCGTTCCTCCTTTCCATCCCGTCAGAGTCGGAGTAGTTCTAATTTATTTGAGCTCCTTCATTTAGATATTTAGGGTCCAAGTCGTGTTCCTGATCACCATGGACATCATTTTTATCTTGTTGTTGTCGATAATTTTTCTAGATTTTCTTGGGTCTTTTTAGTGAAGAATAAATCTGAGGCTGGATCTGTGATCGAATCTTTTATTAATGAGATAAAGAATATTTTTTTCTGCTAGTGTCAATATATTCGTTCTGATAATACTTTATGCGCTTTATAGCTTTCTGACTTTCTTAGATCTCTTGGCATTGTTCACCAGACCACACGTACCTATACATCCCAGCAGAATGGTGTTGCCGAGCGTAAACACCTTCACTTACTTGATGTGACCCGAACATTGTTGGTACGGAGTCATGCTCCTCATGCCTACCGAGGAGATGATGTCCTCATGGCTTGCTATCTGGTGAAGCGCATGCCTTCGTCTGTGTTGGGAGAGAAGATTCCTTTCTCGATTGCATTTCTCGAGAAGGATTATTTCTCTCTTACATCTCATGTGTTCGGTTCAGTTGCTTTTGTTCATGATGTCTCTCCATGTCGTGACAAGCTCTCTCCCAGAGCTGTCAAGTGAGTTTTTGTTGGCTACTCTCGTACCCACAAGGGGTATCGTTGCTTTGATATGCTAAAGCGAAAATACTTTGTGAGTGTTGACGTTACTTTCATTGAGTATGTCATGTATTTTCCTTTTACAGGAGACAGACTAGCCCTGTTCGACTCTGACGATGAGATCTACATGCCTCCACCTCCTAATGTCGTACCACCACCTCCCTCTACTCCTGATTTACCACCATGGGATCAAATTTCGATTTCGGTGGGTGACCAAAATTCGACCGAAATGGCCAATGTCGACCGAAATTCGGGGTCCCCTATTCAAAAACTGGCCGAAATGACCGAAATTTCGGTCGAATTTCAATCGAAATTCAGTCGAAGTTTAGTTTCGATCACTCACCGAAATGACGACCGAAATCGAAATTTGAGGCCTTGTTTACCACCACTACCTCCACCACCGCCACTTCCTACACCTACTCCTGCCTCTACATCTGCTCATGTGGCACCACCTCATATTGTGACTCAGTTTTTGCCACGTGTTTTTACTCGCAGGTCTCGTTTGGTTCCCCTTGTTCACATGCCTTGTCCATCATCCATCACACCTCAGGTACGTAATGAGCACATTGTTTCTACTGATGGCACTACTGAGTTGTATGTGCAGCAGGATTCCATACAGGATGAGCACGTGCCCTTGGCAAATGATCTGGATGTGTCGATTGCTCTGCGAAAGTAGAAACGTAGGTGCGCATTTGGATGTGTTGATTTCTCTACGCAAGCAGAAATGTAGGTGTGCTACTTATCCTCTTGCAGCCCAGATTTCCTTGAGCAGACTAACAGAAAATTTCAGGAGGTTTACCTTGGCATTATCAACCGTGAAGATACCACGAACATATCAGGAGGCTCTTCAGGACAGTCGGTGGAGATTTTACCGTGGAGGAGGAGATGGAAGTGTTACAGTCAAGTAGTACATGGAATCTTGTTTCTGCTCCAGTTGGCGCATCCGTGGTGGGATGCAAATGGGTGTTTACTGTGAAATATTGTGCAGATGAATCGCTACAAGGAGAGACTTGTGGCCCGAGGGTTCACCCAGGCATATGAGGTGGACTATCATGAGTACGAATGCGAATTCAGCTCATACCATAACCATATTCATATTAGTTTACGAATACGAATATTACACGAATGTAAAAAATCAAGATCCATATCCTCAAAAATACGAATACGAATGTGAATACGAATCTTTTACGAACGAATGTGAATATCCAAACGAATATTGTAATAAAAAGTTATAAATAAAAATGCACCTCATTATTTGGCAACCACTTCCACACAACCTTTAAATGTGTTTAACCACTTTCCAATTTCTTTCTAAAAAAGATATCTTCCTGACAATAACATTCCAATTTAGTTGTAGCTGTGAGGGAGTTTAACATTTCTAACAACAACATTATATTGTAAAATACATTACAAGATTACGAATTTAAGATGATATACCAGATCGGTTGCAACTGCAACTAAGAGGGAGGTTGCGGCTGCAGCGGAGAGAGGTTGTGGCTACAACAGAGCGAGGTTGGTTGCAGTGGTAGAGCATTGTACTTGAGAACGGCAATAAGAGGACCGAGCGCCATCGGAAGGAGGTTGGGCGGGGGCGGCTGAGGCTGCGGGGGAGGCGGATGGTGGTAGGGAGCGGCTGGAGATCGCGGGGGAGGCGGCGGGGGAGGCGGCGGGTGGCAGGGAGGCGGCTGGGGGTGACGGGGCTAACGGAGGGTCGTTGGCCCGTAAGGAGAGGCGGAGGTCAGGGGGCAGCAGCAGGGGGAGGTGGGGCTGGTAGAGGATAGCAGGGTCGCAGGGGAGGCAGCAGGGGAGGCAGAGGGTGGCAGGGAGGGCTGGGGTGGTGGGGTTGGTGGAGGGCCGCAGGCCCGCAAGGAGAGGCGGCGGTCAGGGGGCGACAGCAGGGGGAGGCAGGGCTGGCAGAGGGCAGTGGGGTCGCAGGGTGGCAGCGGAGGGTGGCAGGAGGCTGTTGGGGGTGGCGGGGCTGGCGGAGGGCCGCAGGCCCGCAAGGAGAGGTGGATGTCAGGGGGAGGCAGCAGGGCGAGGCGGGGCTGGATCGTAGGGGGAGGAGGTCTACCAGGGGGCGGGGCTGGGCTAGGTCCAAAGGATAGGAAGTCTGCTTCAGATTTTGCGGTGTTCATAGGTAATTCCGTGGTTTTTGAAGAGCAAGAAGCAGACCGTGGTTGCCAGATTGAGTGCTAAGTCAGTATACAAGACCATGGTGCAGGCTAGCACGGAGATGATGTAGGTTAGATCTGTTCTAACTGACCTAACTATAGAGGTGCCTCTTCTCATGCATCTCCAATGTGACAACAGGTTGCTCTTTTCATTGCCAACAACCCAGCTTGTCATGAGAAGACCAAACACATAGAGGTGGACTGTCACTACACTCGTGACATGATATAGAAGGGTCTTATTGCCACTAGTCATGTCAGCTCTAGATATAAGACAACAGATGTTTTTTACTAAGGCCCTAGCCAGAGGGCCTTACCAGAGATGTTGTTCCAAGATGAGCCTTATCGATATCTACGTTCCAGCTTGAGGGGAAGTGTTGAGGTATTTCCTATCTTGTAGAGATATATGTTATGTTATGTTATTTTGTACCGTTTCGTATTTCCTCTTTTCTTTTGGACTCTTGATGTAATTTACCCATAATCTACTCTCCTATATAAGAGAGCCTAGGGCGTAAAGAATAAACAAGTCTCTCATTTTTCCCAACATGGTATCAGAGCGACGGTCCTAGACCGGAGTTCTCGAACCAAACCCTAACCCTAGCCTCCACCTTCGAGCCCTCTGCGCGCGTGCGCACCTCCCCGCCTCGTGCCGCCCCCGGCCTCGACCCCGCTCGACCCCGCCTCCGGCCCCACTCAGTATCGCGCTGCTCTCCTGTGCGAGTTGCGCGTACGCCAGCCCCTGCGCACCAGTCCATGTGCACCGCCCCTGTGCGTGCCCCGGTACACCTGTGCGTGTTGCCGGTGCGCCTGTGCACGCCCCTGTGCGCCAGCCCCTGTGTTGTCGTGCGCAGCCACTGTGCGCTGCCCCTGACCGCACCAGCCCCTATGTGTGTTGATGATGTGCGCGCCCCTATGCGTGCTCCTGTGCGCACATCTGTGCGCGTGAAGCCCCTGATTTCTGTGCGCATGCTGCCCTAGGTCAGCGCGCGTGCGGCTCCAACCCTTGTTCTGTGAGCGCGTTTCCAAATTAATGGGTTTGGTTGCTTGAGTCTACACATGCAACTAAACCCGTTAATGTCCGTGTAGACGATCATATCTTCAGTCTACTACCCTAGTCTTCTATTATCATAATGTCAGAAAGCAAGGCAGACATCCCATCTACAGGCGCCTTTAGAGATCCAGCGCCTATTGTGAAGATGGATGGTTCAAATTACGAACTGTGGGCAATACAGTTCATGAGTATGATGAAGTCAACCGGTAAGAAGCACATTCTTACCGAAGAATAGCCTGCTGAGAAGACTGGGGTCAATGCCTCGTGGGAGGCAGATGATGCATATGCCAAGGTTTGGCTATCAGGAACCCTGGCAATTGAGATTGCCAATGATATTCTCCATCAGCCCACTGCAAAAGTAATGTGGGATAATATGGCTGTTACATATTCCCAGGCAAAGAATGAGACGAAGATTCTGCAACTCTAGCATGACATCTTTACTATCAAGCAGAATGGACAACCTCTACACTCATTGTACACATCTTTACGAGGAATGTTTGAGAAGCTTTACAGCTTCATGCCTCTCACAGCCACTCCTGAGCAACAGAAGACCTACCGGAATGCCACTATGGTTGGTGTATTTTTGGCGGCTCTAGATCCAGAGTACGATGCTGCACTCTCCCAGATCTTGGCAGACTCCACCATTCCTCCGATGGAGGAAGCATTTCACAGATTGAGCCGTATTATTGTTCCTTCATCCACCGCAAATCAGACAGCCTCAGCCATGATAGCGAATCGAGGTCGTGGAGGTCATCATCAGTCCCATGGCCGTGGACCTCGGGGTAGAGGGGGTCGTGTTCGGCCATCATGCACTTTTTGCCACCGTTCTGGGCATACTAAAGACACGTGCTACTATAAACATGGATTTCCTGCTTCCGCATGAGTAGCTGAACAGATTGAGCCCCCATCTGCTTCATCTCTGGATCAGCGCTTTGATGATCTTGTAGCCCGTCTGAGGGGCATTATTCCTCCATCTGGTCCCGTTGCATCAGTGCATGCGTCTGATAGTCACTCCGATGTTGCTGCTTCTGCATCCACGAATACCTCAGGTAGCATTTATGCATTCACTAGCAGTAGTGGATCAGATACTTTAGAGTGGATTATGGACTCTGGTGCCACACATCATTTGTGTGGTGACCAAGGTCTATTTACAGCCTACATGCAAGCTCCTCCAGGTCGTACTGTGGTTATTACCAATGGGACGCATTCCCTGACTACTGGTCAGGGGGAGATTAGCCTGACACCCTCTATGCACCTCAAGAATGTGTTGCATGCACCTGATTTTTCTATGAATTTGTTATCCATTAGCCAGCTTACAAAGGATTTACATTGTTGAGCAATTTTGATCCATCTTCTCTCATTTTTCAGGACATCCTTACGGACAACGTGATTGGGTGTGGCTATGAGTAGGGCTGCCTATATCGTCTCAGTCGAACCCCTTATGCCGGAGCCTCCTCTCTTCCTGCTGGATCTGTCTCTCCCTTCCTGTGGCACTTGCGCTTTGTCCATCTACCGCTTCAGAAATTGTATCGTGTGTTACCCCAGGTTTCTCCTCACACGCCCATCCAATGTGAGGCTTGTCAGTTAGGAAAGCATCATCGATCTACCTTTCCCAGTCGTCAGAGTCGAAGCAGTATCTCCAAGTTTGAGTTGTTCCATGTCGACATCTGGGGTCCTAGTCGTGTTCCTGATCATCAGGGATACAGGTTTTATATGGTTATTGTGGATGATTTTTCTCGTGTATCTTGGGTCTTTTTGTTAAAGAATAAATCTGAAGCTGGGAATATTATCATAAATTTCATCAATGAAGTTCGTAATGTTTTTTCTGCACCTGTTAAGATTGTTAGAAGTGATAATGCCTTGAAATTTTGTACCAAGAATCTATCCAACTATTTTTCAACACAAGGCATTATCCACCAAATATCCTGCGCCTATACTTCACAACAAAATGGAGTTGCAGAAAGGAAACATCGTCATTTACTTGATGTCACCAGGTCGCTTCTTATACAGAGTCATGCTCCTCACTCCTTTTGGGGCGATGTTGTCCTCACGGTGTGTTATCTCATTAATCGTATGCCATCGTCTGCCTTAGGTGAGAAGATTCCTTTCTCCCTAGTTTTTCCTGAAAAAGAATTATTCTCCCTCACTCCACGCGTGTTTGGCTCGATGGCCTTTGTTCACCAGTTGTCTCCAGGTATTGACAAGCTCTCTCCTAGGGTTGTCAAGTGTGTTTTTGTTGGGTACTCCAGAACGCAAAAGGAGTACAAATGTTATGATCCATTATGCAAGAAATACTTGGTTAGTGTTGATGTTACCTTTTTCGAGTCTGTTATGTACTCTCCTACAGGTAACCAGTTGGTATCCTCATGCACTGATGAAGCCATATACATGCCACCACCTCCACCACTACCTACATCTCCTCCACCTCCTGTTACAGTTCCTGTTCCCCCATTGCCACTCCACTATACCCGTCGACCTGCTTCTGCTCATGGTCACTGTTGACGCATATTGAATAACTGTATCTCTTTGTTATTTTATTTTCTTGTTATTCTCTTTATGTAATTTACCCATAGGCTACTCTCCTATATAAGAGAGCCTAGGGCTATGGAATAGATGATCTCATTCACGTTTCCCAACATGGTATCAGAGCGACGGTCCTAGACCGGAGTTCTCGAAATCCTAATCCTAAACCACCCCACCCGCCGGCCCTCTTCTTCTCTCTCTCTCTCGATCGGCGCGTCTCACCTGCGCATCCCCTGTGCGCTCTGCAGCCCTCACGCGCTGTGCGCAGCCCCTGCGCAGCCCTTGCGCATTCCTTGGCGCCTGCGCGCTCCAGCCCTAGCGCCTGCGCGCTCCAGCCCTGCGCCTGCGCGCTCCTGTGCGCATCTGTGCGCATTGGTGCGCATCTGTGCGCATTGGTGCGCGAGATCCGTGCACGTTGCAGTAGCGCACTGTGCGCCTTTTCGTCTCAGTTGCACACGCGGGTAGCGTCTTCTTGTCGCCCCTGCGTGTGAACTCTGTGCGCGCGAATTCAGACCGTATCCAGACCGTAGCACGCACATATTCATGGGGATAGTTGCTTGACGTCTACACACGCAACTAATCTCGTCTATGTCATTGTAGACAAAGATTATCTTCTGTCAGTCGCTCCAGACTTCCGTCTCCAGTATGTCAGACAGCAAGGCAGATATCCCGTCTATGGGCGCATTTCGTGGTCCAGCGCCCATTGTCAAGATGGATGGTACGAACTATGAACTGTGGGCAATGCAGTTCATGAGTATGATGAAGTCTACAGGTAAGAAGCACATTCTTACCGAGGCCGAGCCTGTAGAGAAGACTAGAGTCCATGCCTCATGGGAGGCTGATGATGCATATGCCAAGGTCTGGCTATCCGGCACATTGGCTATTGAAATCGCCAATGACATTCTACATCAACCCACAGCGAAAGACATGTGGGATATCCTGGCAGCGACATATTCTCAGGCGAAGAATGAGACGAAGATCCTGCAACTACAACATGATATATTCACAATAAAGCAGAACGGCCGTCCTTTACATTCTCTCTATACATCATTGAGAGGGATGTTTGAGAAGCTTTATAGCTTCATGCCTCTTACCGCCACGCCAGAACAGCAGAAGACATACAGGAATGCGACGATGGTGGGTGTGTTTCTCGCTGCACTTGATCCAGAGTATGAGGCAGCACGTTCACAGATTTTGGCGGACTCGACTATTCCTCCCATGGAGGAAGCTCTTCACAGATTGAGCAGGATCATAGTACATTCAGCAGCTGCGAGTCAGAATCCCTCAGCTATGGCGGCCAACAGAGGCCGTGGTCTTCATCACCAGGGCCGTGGACGTACTCCTCGTGGAAGGGGTGGCCGCACTAGGCCAACATGCTCATATTGTCACCGAGTCGGACATACTGAAGACACATGCTACTCAAAGCATGGATTCCCTGCATCTGCACGAGCCGCTGAGCAGATAGAGCCCCCATCTGCTGCTACACCGGATCAACGATTTGATGATCTAGTTGCCCGCCTCAGGGGCATTATCCCACCATCAGGTCCAGCACCGACTACAGAGGGTCATACTGATGCTGCTGCTTCTGCCTCTGCTTCTACTAGTACTTCAGGTAGTACACTTGCACTCCACAGTAGTAGATCTGATACATTGCCGTGGATCATGGACTCGGGCGCTACACATCATCTATGTGGCGACCAGAGCCTACTTACAGGATACACTCAGATTCCTCCAGGACGGACAGTAGTGATTGCCAATGGCACACACTCCCCTATCACGGGTCAGGGGGAGATTAGATTGACATCTTCTATGCAGCTCAAGAATGTCCTACATGCACCGCATTTTTCTATGAATCTATTGTCAATTAGTCAGATTACGAAGGATCTCCATTGTCGAGCTATTTTTGATCCATCTTCTTTGATTTTTCAGGACATCCGTACGGGCAACGTGATTGGTCATGGCTATGAGCAAGGAGGCCTTTATCGACTGAACCAGAACCCATTTGTTGGAACCACATCCTCTCCTGCTGGACAAGTATCTCCTCTCCTGTGGCATCTGCGCTTTGGTCATTTACCGCTTCAGAAGTTGCGTCTAGTTCTACCCTATGGTCTCTCTCACACACCTATCCAGTGTGAGGCATGTCAGTTGGGAAAGCATCACAGGTCGTCTTTTCCTAGTAGTCAAGGTCGGAGTAGTAACTCCAAGTTTGAGTTGTTTCATGTCGATGTCTGGGGTTCGAGTCGTGTTCCCGATCATCAGGGACACAGGTTTTATATTGTATTTGTGGATGATTTCTCTAGAGCGTCATGGGTCTTTCTAATGAAAAATAAATCTGAAGCAGGAAACATTATTATCCACTTTCTTAATGAAATTCAAAATGTTTTTTCCACTTCTGTCAAGAGTGTGAGAAGTGATAATGCTTTAGAGTTGTGCACCAACATTCTAGCCAATTACTACTCTTCAAAAGGGATTATTCACCAAACATCATGTGCTCATACATCTCAACAGAATGGGGTTGCTGAAAGAAAACACCGTCACCTTCTTGATGTCACAAGGTCTTTTCTTATTCAGAGTCATGTTTCGTACTCCTACTGGGGTGATGCAGTCCTTACTGCATGTTACCTTATCAACCGTATGCCTTCGTCTGTCTTGAATGAACAGATTCCTTTTTCACTCATTTACCCTGACAAGGATTTGTTTATTCTTACCCCTCGTGTGTTTGGGTCAGTCGCATTTGTCCATCAGTTGTCGCCTGGTACTGACAAGCTCTCTCCTAGGGCTGTCAAGTGCGTCTTTGTGGGGTACTCCAGAACTCAAAAGGGGTACAAGTGTTTTGATCCTGTGCGTCGGCGGTATATAATCAGTGCAGATGTTACATTTTTTGAATCTATTATGTATTTTTCAGAATCCGGGAACATACAGCCACCACCTATATCTCCTGATACCGTATTCATGGCACCACCAACAACACCACCGTCACCACCATCACCACCGCCACCACCACCGCCACCACCACCGCCATCAACAGTATCCCCGCTACCATTCCATTACACCCGCAGGCCTCCTCCAGCTCATGGTCCTGACCAGTCAACTAGCTCGCCTATGGTATGTAATGAAAATATTAATGTTGATGGATCTGACGACATTTCTCAGCAGGATGCATTACAGGAGCATGGTGATAACACAGAGGATCTGGATGTTCCAATCGCTCTAAGCAAGCCGAAGAGAACTTGTGCCAAATATCCAGTATCAGCAGCTGTGTCTTTTGAGAGGCTATCTGGACACTTCAGGACGTTTGCATTGGCACTTTCAGCTACAGACATTCCACGGAACCACCATGATGCTTTGCAGGATTCTAGATGGCGGCTAGCAATGGAGGAAGAGATGGCGGCACTTCAGTCTAGAGGAACCTGGAGTTTGGTTACTATACCTCCAGATGTCAGCCCGGTGAGTTGCAAATGGGTGTTTACAGTTAAACACAATGCAGATGGCTCCAATGACAGGTACAAGGCACGCCTAGTTGCACGGGGATTCACACAGACATATGGGGTAGATTACCTTGACACGTTCTCCCCTGTGGCGCGTCATTCCACTCTACGGATCCTGTTATCAGTTGCAGTTACTAGAGACTGGCCACTCGATCAACTGGACGTGAAGAATGCATTTCTGTATGGAGACTTGCAGGAGGAAGTCTATATGCAACAGCCACCAGGTTTTGCTGTTGAGGGGGAGTGTTCCAAGGTTTGCAGATTACATAAGGCCATCTATGGCCTTAAGCAGAGCCCCAGAGCATGGTTCCAGAAGCTGTCAGACCTCTTTGAGAAATAAGGATATAAACGCTCCAATGCTGATCATTCCTTGTTTGTATAGAAGACGGCGAGAGGTATCATTGTAATCATGATTTATGTTGACGATATCTTGATTACAGGTGATGATGACCAGGGCATTAAGCAGGCAAAGGAAAGGCTGGGGACCGAGTTTGTCACCAAGGACCTGGGAGTCCTTAGATATTTTCTGGGGCTGGAATTTGCCAGAAATCCGTATGGATTAGTCATGTCACAGAGGAAGTATGTTACAGATCTACTGAGTGAGACAGGTATGCTAGGGTGTCGACCTGCTACGACACCAATGGACCCTAGCATGAAGTTGTATGATGATGACACAGAGGAGGTGGACAGGAGAAGATATAGATAACTGGTAGGCAAACTGTTATATGTCACGATCACTAGGCCAGATATATTATTTGCAGTGAGCCGTGTGAGCCAGTTCATGGAGCAACCACGCCAGGTGCATATGGATGCAATACATATCATACTTAAATATCTCAAATCTTCTCCAGGTGCAGGTCTGCTGTTCAAGAAAGGAAAGGGGATTTCTATCTCAGCATGCGCAGATGCAAACTATGCAGGATGTCCTAAGGATAGGAAGTCCACCTCAGGGTATGCTGTCTATGTTGGAGATGCCCTAGTCTCATGGAGGAGCAAGAAACAAACTGTGGTAGCTAGATCTAGTGTTGAATCCGAATATAGGGCTATGGCCCAGGCTACTACAGAGATGATGTGGGTGAAAGCGGTGCTGACAGATTTATGCCTAGATATACCACTTCCTATGAACTTGGAGTGTGATAATCAGGCTGCTTTGTTTATTGCAAACAACCCTGCATTCCATGAGCGGACCAAGCATATTGAGGTGGATTGTCACTTCATACGTGATATGATTCAGAAAGGATTTATTGCCACATCTCATGTTACTTCAGAGAACCATACTACAGACATATTCACCAAGGCATTGTTACGAGGTCCATTTCAGAAGTGTGCTTCCAAGCTGAGCATGATTGACATCTATGCTCCATCTTGAGGGGGAGTGTTGACGCATATTGAATAACTGTATCTCTTTGTTATTTTATTTTCTTGTTATTCTCTTTATGTAATTTACCCATAGGCTACTCTCCTATATAAGAGAGCCTAGGGCTATGGAATAGATGATCTCATTCACGTTTCCCAACAGTCACCGCTCATCATCTAGCTCGTCTGAGGTATGTTCTGAGAATACATTCAATATTGATGGATCTGATGAATCACCTGAGCAGGATGTGTTACAGAGGCCAGAAGAGGATGCACGTAATTTAGATCTACCTATTGTACTCCAGAAACAAAAGCGCAGCTGCGCGTCATATCCTATAGCATCCACCGTATCTTTTGATCATTTATCTGGGGACTTCAGGAGCTTTGTTATTGCACTATTGGCGGTGGATATTCTACGGAATTACCAGGATGCATTGAAGGATAGTAGATGGCGTCTAGCCATGGAAGAAGAGATGGTTGCTCTTCAGTCGAGAGGTAGCTGGAGCCTTGTCCCTGCATCTATTGATGTGTCTACAGTGAGTTGCAAGTGGGTCTTCAAAGTTAAACAGAATGCAGATGGCAGTATTGACAGATACAAGGCATGCCTGGTTGCTCGTGGATTTACACAGACATATGGGGTGGATTATCTTGATACATTCTCGTCGGTTGCTCGTCATTCCACCCTACGGATCCTTCTTTTTGTTGCGATTACTCGGGATTGGTCACTATTCCAATTAGATGTGAAGAATGCCTTTTTGTATGGTGATTTGCAGGAGGAAGTCTACATGCAACAGCCACCTGGTTTCGCTGTTGAGGGGGAGTGCTCTAAGGTGTGTAGACTTCATAAGGCCATCTATGGCCTTAAGCAGAGCCCCAGAGCTTGGTTCCATAAGCTCTCAGACTTGTTTGAAAAACAAGGGTACAAACGGTCCAATGCAGATCATTTTGTGTTCACACAGAAGACATCCAGAGGTATCATTGTAATTATGGTGTATGTAGATGATATCTTGATTACAGGTGATGATGGACAAGGAATTCAGAGGGCGAAAGAAATGCTGGGTCGCGAATTTGTCACCAAGGATCTTGGAGTCCTTAGATATTTTCTGGGACTAGAGTTCTCCAGAAATCCTCACGGATTGGTAATGACCGAGAGGAAATATGTCACTAACATGTTGAGTGAAACAGGAATGCTTGGTTGCCGACCAGCCACTACATCCATGGATCCGAGTATGAAATTATATGATGATGACACTGAGGAGGTGGATAGGAGAAGTGTTAGAAAATCGGAAGCGGAAACGTAACATGGAAAAGATAAATAACAAAGAAAAGAACAGCGGGATTTTACGTGGAACCCTACTCCATGAGGAGCGGGATGAAACAACTGGAGAAACCCTCAACGGGGCGTGTTTGTCTATTGACTTTCTCATCTGTTACAGGAGGCTTGGGGCTCCTTATATAGCCTCCACAGGGCCTCCAAGTCCCACCGTTGGACAATGTGGGACTAAACCACTGGATGGGGTAAATGGATCCTGGAGGTATCCATTTACCCGTCTACAACTCAATAGGCACATACACCTTATACTCCAACACTCCCCCTCAAGCTGGAGCATGCAATGCTCAACTTGGACAAACATAAAGAAACTCAACTCAACGCTACAAGACACTACGGACAATATCAACCCAACGCGCACATTGCTGCAGTCGAGGACGTTGCTTCTCATGCCGTGCAGGTGAGGAGGACGAACGGGCTGGAGTGTGAGTCAACTGAAGACTCGGAATCTAACCATCGAGTCTGAAACAGCGCCTGAAGTCTCATCGTCGGAGAACTGGGTCTCTCCCATCTGGCTCAGAGAATGGTGCACTGCTCTGGTGTACCTATGATACCACATGAAAACCCTTGCCCTCAAGGGAATGGTCCTCTGCTCTGGAGTCCCTATGTCTCACATGAAAACTCTGGCCGAACAACAATAAGAATGATGGGGACCACGAACTGATGATGGCAACATATGCTCATCTGAAAATGACCGCACATTCGTGCGTGTCTAAAACTGGAGACTCGGAAACAATGATCGTCGAGTCTGAACAACCGTAGAGTCTGGAATCTGAATGGTCTGGAAATCTGCATCTGAATCTGACTTTTGAATCATATGAATAGACCTGTGACTCTGCATATACTCCCCATTTCTCCCATACTTGTCGGAACATGAACATCGACAAAGTTGGGAGAAGACATGATAAATAGGGGTAAACAACAAGATCATGAAACTTGCGGCTTTGTTTAATTTTTTTTCATAAAAGCCGTTTCAACTATTCTTTTTTTTCAGATTTTCTTGCAATTTTTCCTTTGCGTACGGTTTTTTTTTGTACGCGGCTTTTTCCTTTTTTTTATAAATGTACGCACCTCTTCATTTTTTTTCAAAGAAAACCAACGGCCCACTTAGGGCTCAAAAGACAACAGTCCACTTTTTCTTAAAAAAAACATGCGGCCCAGCTACTTTGATTTTCCTTTTTTTATAACGATCGATGGATGCCTGCGCTCGAGGGGTGCCGCCGGGAGGAGAACTTGGTGCGCGGCTAGAGATTTGGGAATTCAATCTTCTCCGGATCTGGAGTCTTCTAGATCTAGAACCGCAAAGAAGTGCGTCGTCGCGTGGTTGAAGCTGCGGCAGGACATGGACATAGATTAGGGTTCCAGATGGGAACCCTAGAACTGGGATCATGAACTTGATAGAAAATCTTCTTGAATAATCTTCAAAAAATAACTAACAAATCGATTCTCAAACCGATCACAAACTATAATCGAAGAACATGATGAAATCCTCGAGAATCGAACCCACTTTGATACCATGTTAGAAAATCGGAAGCGGAAGCGTAACATGGAAAAGATAAATAACAAAGAAAAGAACAGCGAGATTTTACGTGGAACCCTACTCCATGAGCAGCGGGATGAAACCACGGAAGAAGCCCTCAATGGGGCGTGTTTGTCTATTGACTTTCTCATCTGTTACAGGAGGCCTGGGGCTCCTTATATAGCCTCTACAGGGCCTCCAAGTCCCACCGTTGGACGATGTGGGACTAAACCACTGGATGGGGTAAATGGAGCCTAGAGGTATCCATTTACCCGTCTACAACTTAATAGGCGCATACACCTTATACTCCAACAAGAAGATATTGAAAACTGGTGGGCAAACTTCTCTATGTTACCATTACTAGACCCGATATCTCTTTTGTTGTTAGTCGGGTAAGCCAGTTCATGGAGCAACCACGTCAGGTACATATGGATGCAATACATATGATACTCAGGTATCCTAAGTCATCTCCAGGTGCAGGTCTACTATTCAAGAAAGACAATGAGATTACTATTTCAGCGTGTGCAGATGCAGACTATGCAGGATGCCCCAAGGATAGGAAGTCCACCAGTGGATTCGCTGTGTATGTCGAAAACTCTCTGGTTTCATGGAAAAGCAAGAAGCAAACAGTTGTAGCCAGATCCAGTGCTGAGTCTGAGTATAAGGCTATGGCCCAGGTCAGTACAGAAATGATGTGGGTGAAAGCTGTTCTTACAGATCTATATATAAAAGTCCACTTCCTATGGCTCTGGAATGTGATAATCAAGCTGATATATTTATTGCAAATAATCCAGCATTTCATGAACGAACCAAGAACATTGAGGTTGATTGTTTCTTCATACGAGATATGATTCAGAAGGGTTTTATTTCTATATTCCATGTTAGCTCAGGAGACCAAACTGCAGACATCTTTACCAAGGCGTTACTTAGAGGACCATTCCAAAAGTGCTCGTCCAAGCAGAGCATGATCAACATCTATGCTCCACCTTGAGGGGGAGTGTAGAGATATATGTTATGTTATGTTATTTTGTACTGTTTCGTATTTCCTCTTTTCTTTCGGACTCTTGATGTAATTTACCCATAGGTTACTCTCCTATATAAGAGAGCCTAGGGCGTACAGAATAAACAAGTCTCTCATTTTTCCCAACATATCTTTTGTATTGTTTTTTTTTATCTATTTATTTTGTCTTTTTCATGTAATTTGCCCAATAGGTTCCTCTCCTATATAAGAGAACCCAAGAGCCTCTCATTAATCAATTCAATTCATTTCTTTCTACAGGATCGAGTGAGCGGCTTCATGAAAACGTCGGTCGTTTGTTCCTCTAAAGTGATTGACTCTGTCTTGATATTTCTTTGTTGAATCATATCCCTTGTATAATGGCAGTCTACATCCACATGTTTGGTCGGTTCATGGAAGGTAGGATTGTTTGCAATGAACATTGCAACCGTATTGTCACAGTGCATTATCATATGGCTCGGATCTGGTAAGTGTAAATCCATGAGAACCTACTTGATCCGCATTAGTTCAGTAGTTGCTTGGGACATTTCTCTTATTCAGATTATGCATCGGATCGAGCAACACATGCTTGCTTCTTGCTTCTCCATGTGACTAGGTTACCACCAAGATAGGTGTAGTAATCAGTAGTAGAATTTGCAGTAATCAGTAGTAGACTTTCTGTCACTAGGAGTCAGTATCCAGTGTTGTAAAAGTCAGCCAACTAGGCCGACTAGTCAACCTTACTAGTCGAGTCGGGGGGTAGCCGACTCGGCTAGGCCAAATCAGCCTATAGTCGGGTCGACCCGATTAAGCGGGCGACTAACCGGCCTAGTCGACCGACTAATCAGTCAAGTTTTGCATGAAAGTTTTGAAGAAGAAAAAGAACATGGGTGGCCCGAATATCCGAATTCGAAGGGATTTAGGGTCATTGTGTAATTACACAATAACCCCAATCCTAAAACCTCCTTCGCACAAAACCCACATCCCCCGACTCGTCAATTGCATCCCCCTGGAATCTCGACCTTCGCCACATCGTCGCCCCCTCCACAATGTCAGCGTTGATCATATAGTGACTCCTTTTGGTGTTGGTCCTCCGTCGCCCCCTTGCAACTCACTTCTCTCAACCTACTTTCACCGACTAGTTAGGATTTTCAAAATTTTCAAATTATTTTCTTTTGTAGTTTTTTATTGGAGTATGTGTATTGTGTGTCACTTATGTGGAAGATGAGTAAATGGATCACATCCAGTTGTTTAGTTCACATCGACCGTCTATGGGATGTGGAGACTCAGTGAGGGCTATATAAGAAGCCCCTCACCCTCTTGTAACAGTTGAGAAAATACAATAAACACATCATCCCTTTGAGGTGTTCTCCCATGGTTTCATCCCGCTCCTCAGGGAGTAGGGTTCCACGTAAAATCATGGTGTTCCTTAATGTTTTTTATACTTTGTCTCTGTTTCTACTTTCGCAATCGTAGTTTTTAACATGTTATCAGAGCGGGTTCGATTCTCGAGGATCTTTATGTTCTTTATTTATGTTCGAGATTCAAGATTCAATTCTAGAGTTTCTATTAAAACCCTAATTATGTTCTTGAAGATATATTGTTCTATTCAAGTTCATGTTTCGTACGTCATCAAGTTCGAAGCCGATCTAATCGACATCTACAGGAAAAGGTACCTAGTGTTCTTAAACAATCATTCCATCTGCCAGCAATTCTAGGAGAACCCTCCATACGAGATGTTTTGGCCCAACCGCAGGTGCAGCTCCATGCGACGGCTCCAGCTGCATAGAGCGGCATCAGACAGCATCACCTCTCGCGGTTCTCCCATACCCTCTGGAGGCACACAAGCACCTCCAGCCGCACATGGCGGCGAGGCACCTCCAGGAGCACGGGAAAGCAGGATCTCCAGGAGGAGGCGAAGGCATCGAGCCCTAGGCGGCACCACCACGCCTCCAAGCCCCAATCGGGGAGGCCCTATCCAAGCGACACTCCCTCCCTCGAGGACAATGTCGAAGCCTCCTAGAGAAGCCCTATCCAGACAAGTGCATGCTCCACCTCCAGCTACGCACCTCCTTCTCCCGATGGCTCCAAGCAACGAATGCTACAGCCCTCGCGCTACATCTCCTCCAGATCGCGTCACAGCAGTCCTTTCCACCATGTGTGGCGATGCCTCTCCGCCTTCTCCCATCTCGCACCAGTAGCGGCAATGAAGAAGCCCCATCGGGGCAGCGCGCAAGACCAGAGGTCCCCCATCGGGGGTGGCTTTGAGAAAGGGTTCCCAAGAGGGAACCCTAAATAGGGAGCTCATTTGGTGTTGGGCCCAATGGGGCCATAAGTTAAAAAATGAAATGAAAAAAAAGAATGGAGAGAGAGAAAGAGAGCAAGCCCTAGAACCACTGTTTGGGCCATGATCTTTGGACCCAAGTGGGCCAAGTTTCTTTGTTCAAAAGAAGAAAAGGTGCGTACAAAAGAAATGTCATACGCAAAGAAAAAAAGAGAAAAGGAAAAGCTGGAAAAAAATGATGAACGGCTTATTTGAAAAAAAAAATGTGTCGACTCTTAAAAAATGAAATAGCCGAGAAAAAAATTTTGATTGAGAAGAAAAGCCGAGAAAAATTGTGTCAGCTTATGTGTTGTTTTTTTTTTGAAAGCTCAAAAAAGGGGGAGTTACTCGATGGTGATTGCCCCAATATATTAAAAATAAGGAAATATACAAAGGAAAAATAAAAGAGAAACTGTACAAAGACGGCCCACTGAGAAGTAGCCCACTAAGGAAGGGGCCCCCCAAAAACCATCATAAGACTAACCAATGTCCCAATCCTGTATGAGGCGCTTGGCACGAATAATGATATTTTCTTTATAAAACCGCTGTGCTGAAAAAATCGCCTCGTTCCTCCCAAGCCAGATGCTCCACACCCGAGCGATTGGATCCAGTATAAGCCTCCTGTCCCTGCCCCTAATGGAGATCAAGCTGTCGCATAATGTTGGAAATGAGACGTGATTAATCCATGGGAGGTCCTCCCAAATCGAGCACACGTGACCGCATTCGAAGAATAGGTCAGATATTGTTTCCTGTTCCGCTTCACAAAGGCCACACAATGGGTCAACATTCGGAAAGAAAATTGCACATCGATCGCGCGTCAAAAGCCGCCCACGACGAAGAAGTTATAAAAAAACCCCAATGCGTTCCGGAAGCTTTAGTCCCCATAAGAAGCGACAATCACGCAGTAAAATATCAACATCGGCAATGAACGGGGAAGAGATAGCAAAATAAGCCTTACGAGAGGTGAAGGGCCCATCCTTCCAAGCCCAATGATCGCGCATAGCAGACGGCCGAGGAGAGTTACCAAGGAGAGCCATTAAGGATAGGTAATCGTGAATCCGCTGATCAGACAGGGAGGCACTGATGATAGGGTTCCAGCTACCATCGTCCCAGCAAGAGGCCACCGACGCGTCTTTGTCCTGTACCAATGCAAAAAGCCTCGGAAACAATCTGTCAAGGGCACCCCTTCCCGACCAGTCGTCGGTCCAAAAACGAAAGCAGCATCCATCGCCCAGCACCGGCGAGAACAAGGAACGAAATTGCCTGAAAGCGGCCGTCACGCCACGCCAGAAGGGAGAAAGGAGGCAAATAGAATTCCCATTGAAGCCATCCAGAAAATCCTGACCAAGCAGAGCGCGCAGGACATTAAGCATAAAATTTTCGTCCGATCCCCACACCCTAGCCGCCCACTTGAGAAGTAGAGCCTCGTTCGCCAAATGCAGATGCCTCACACCCAAGCCCCCCTGATGCTTGGGCCGAGCCACGTCATTCCATCCCACAAGGTGAACCCCGCGTCTCCCCTCCCCCTTGCATCCCCACAAGAAACCACGCAAAATCCTTTCAAGCCTAAGGCGAATCCCCTTAGGCATGCCACGGACCGTGAAAGAATATATAGGAATAGAGGAAAGCACGGCCTTCAAAAGCATCAATCGCCCCCCCCCCCAGTAAGCATCGCAGCGCGCCACCCCGCGAGACGCCCCTCCATCTTTTCCACGACAGCCTTGCAATCACGAAGACGTGAACGCCCAACCGCCAGCGGTAAGCCCAGATAGTCAAAGGAAAGAGAGGAGGGACCGGAGCCAAGGAGATGCGAGAAAGAGCTTATGTGTTGTTTTCCCCCATTTTCATGTCTTTCCCAACTTTGTCGATGCCAATGTTTTCGAATAAGTATGGGAGAAAGAGGGAGTATCGTGTAGAGTTCTACAGGCCACATTATCAGATTCTCCAGTCTAGAAGCCATGCCATATTTTTCCAGACTCTACAGATGTTCAGAATCGACAATCAGATTCTGAATCTTCAGTTTGATTCGCACAAGTTTAGAAAATAGGAAGCGGAAGCGAAATCAGAGAAAATAATATAAACATGAAGAACACTCGGGATTTAACGTAGAACCCTACTCCCTAAGGAGCAGGATGAAATCACGGGAGAAGCCCTCAAAGGGGCGGATATTGCATTCCTTTCCTCTTCTGATACAGGAGGTCCGGGGCTCCTTATATAGCCTCCACAGAGCCTCCAAGTCCCACCACTGGAGAGATCCATTTAACCTCCTACAACTCATATGGCGCACAACTAAATACCCCAACACCCCCTCAAGCTGGAGCATGCAATGCTCAGCTTGGACAAACAGAAAGAACCTCAACTCACAATACATGACACTATAGACAATATCAACTCAACACGTACAACTGTCGCCTGCTGTCGAGGACGCTGCTTCTCATGCCGTGCAGGTGAGGAGGACGAATGGGCTGGAGTGTGAGTCAACCGAATCTCCTCGTCGAAGAGCATGTGCTATGAACTACGCCTGTCAGAGTCACTACAACTGAAAATGAGTCTCCTCGTTGGAGTACTCTGGCCCACCACAATAATGTGGACAATTGCTTCATCCCCGAAAAGGGTCGAACTGAAAAGGCCGTGGAAGTGCAATCCTCATCGGAGTCCACGATCGCTGGAGAATGGAGTCTGAAAAGTCTCCTCGTCGGAGAACTGGGTCTCTCCCATCTGGCTCAGAGAATGGTCCTCTACTCTAGAGTCCCTATGAAACCACATGAAAACCCTTACTAACATGGCATAGGGAATGGTCCTCTACTCTGGAGTCCCTATGGCTCACATGAAAACTCTGGCTGAAACAACAAGAAAAGAAGGGGATCACTACAAAAGATGGCAAACACGTGCTCATCTGAAAAAAGACCGCATACTCGTTCGTGTCTGAAAGTGAAGACTCGGAATTTGACGTCGAGTTTGAATAACAGAACTGCAGAGTCTCGAAACTGAATGGCCTGGAAATCTGAATCTGACTCTCTGAATCTGAACAAGACCTGTGACTCTACATAATACCCCCATTTCTCCCATACTTGTCGGAAAATGACATTGACAAAGTTGGGAGAAGACAATGATAATGGGGAAACAAAACATCAATAAGCCCTCACATTTTTTATATATACGGCTTTCCCTTTTTTCTCGTTTTTTTGCTGCGTACGACTTTTTTTGCGGCTATTTCTATTTTTTTGTAATAGCCATCGTCATCATCATTTTTTCTTTTCTTTTCTTTTTTTTAACAAATACATGATCTCATTGGATCCCTTGAGACTGAGCAGCATTTTTTACTATGCCCAAACATATGCAAATGGACCCCTTTGATAATTGTTTTTTACATCTACGACCCACTTGGGCCTACTGCAGAAGCTTCCTTCTTTATTTTCTTTTCTTTTTTTAAGGCACCCGCTCGGGTTCCTTGGTGTGCCCCTCCCTTTAGGATTCCCACTTGCGGGAACCCACCAAAAAAATTACCACCACCATTGTCTCTGCAACGAAGGAGAGGCGCGCCCGATGGGAGAGAAAATCGTCGCCTAAGCGAGGAGATCGAAGGGCTCGCGTGCCTGGGAGTTGCGTGAGGGCGCCGCCTGGAGGCCACCGTGATGGTGCCGGATACGGCTAGTGTTTCACGCCTCGGGAGGTGCCGCCTGGGCGACGATGGTGGGAGCCATCGTCAGGGATGCGCATGATGGCTTGGAGGATGGGCTCGTCTTCGGGCATCTCCGAGATAATCGCCATGAGAGCTGGAAACGCGATGCTCCGAGCGGTGGGAGACAGAGAAGTACGGCGATGAAGCCCTGCCACATGAGAGGGGCGGCGTATAGCGGGGACCTTGCCGCCTGGCAAGGGAGATAGCTGCCATCGAGAGATGGCGCTAGAGGTCGTTCTTGAAGGTCGTTGGCACGCGTGAAGGTCACTGCCAGAAGCAGTGAAGGAGGGCGATGCTGCCAGGAGGAGGAGCTCAGATGGAGGAGCACAGGAGTCTTGCGCACTGGGCGCCTGGGGTTTGCGTCGGACCTTGAAGTCGCGCGCGGGAAGGAGGCGAGGTGCTGGAGTCCTCTACGCGTATGGGGTTCGCGTGCCATGGCGTTGATGTGTGGGTCGCTGGATGTGCGCCATGGCGCAGCAGGGGCAGACGGCTATCGCATGCTGCTTGGGGCATCACCTGGGGACAAAGAGAGAGCGTTGTTGCGGTGTAGAAGAGAAGTGGCATCGTCGCGCAGCCGCCAGAAATCAGATCTAGGGTTCCAAACGGGAACCCCAAAATATCTTTGACATTCACGAAAAAAATCTAATCTCGAACAAAAAAAACTTGAAACCCCGAGAATTAAACCCGCTCTGATACCATGTTAGAAAATAGGAAGTAGAAGCGGAATCAGAGAAAATAATATAAACATGAAGAACACTCAGAATTTAACGTGGAACCCTACTCCCTAAGGAGCGGGATGAAATCACGGGAGAAGCCCTCAAAGGGGCAAATATTGCATTCTTCTCTTCTGATACAGGAGGTCTGGGGCTCCTTATATAGCCTCCACAGAGCTTCCAAGTCCCACCACTGGTAGATGTGGGACTAAACATATGGATGGGGTAAATAAATCCTGGAGAGATCCATTTACCTTCCTACAACTCATATGGCACACAACCAAATACTCCAACAC
This sequence comes from Ottelia alismoides, assembly GCA_037367405.1. Lineage (NCBI taxonomy): Eukaryota > Viridiplantae > Streptophyta > Magnoliopsida > Alismatales > Hydrocharitaceae > Ottelia > Ottelia alismoides. Next base: position 884,308 of record JAZKJV010011547.1, read on the forward strand.
TGATCATTATTTGCGTGGTCCCAATCTTTTTTGTTTTTGGTCTCAGAGTTTTCAAGTGATCCATAGCGACTCCATAGTAGAGATCCAATTCCCTATGCCATGTGGGCTAGGGTTTTCATGTAGTTTCTTAGAGACTCCAGAGTAGAGATCTTATTCTCTGAGCTAGTATGGGAGAAACCCAGTTCTCTGACGAGGAGATTTTTCAGACTCCATTCTCCAACGATCGTAGATTCCGACAAGGATATCTCTACGGCTTTTTCAGTTCGGCCCTTCAAAAATGGAACAGTTGTCTACATGATGCAGTGGGACAGAGTACTTCGACGAGGAGACTCATTTCAATTGCAGTGACTCTGATTGGCACAATACAGAGCACATGCTCCCCGACGAAGATATGTAGTTTGACTCACACTCTAGCATGTTTGTTCCTCCTCACATGTACAGCATGAGAAGTAGCGTCATCGATAGCAGCCGACAGTCGTGTTTGTGTTGAGTTGATATTGTATGTAGTGTCTTGTATTGTGAGTTTGAGTGATTTCTTTTTGTTTGTCCAAGCTGAGCATTACATGCTCCAACTTGAGGAAGAGTGTTGGAGCACAGTAGATGGGTAAATGGATCCTTGACCGCATCCAATTGTTTAGTCTCGCATCGATCGTCTGTGGGATGTGGAGACTCGGTAAGGGCTATATAAGAAGTCTCCCACCCTCTTGTAATAGTTGAGAAAGTGCACTAGACACATCAACCCTTTGAGGCTTTCACTATGGTTTCATCCCGCTCCTCAGGAAGTAGGGTTCCACGTAAAATCCTAGTGTTTTTTGATATTTTTTATCCTTTATCACTGATTCAGTTTATGCATTCGTAATTTCTAACATCTTTTGCTTGTCACAACCAAACATCAGATGGTGAACAAAAGCAACAGAGCCAAACAAATGGGGTGTAAGTGAGAACATGTCCTCGAGAAATTCAATCGAGAAAGGAACCTTCTCTCCTAAGTCGAAAGATGGAATGCGGTTCACCAGGTAGCAAGCGGTGAAGACCGCATCACCCCAGAAAGAGTGAGGAGCACGACTCTAGATCAAAAGTGCCCGGATCATATCAAGTAAATGATGGTGTTTGTGTTTGGCAACACTGTTCTGCTGAGAGGTGTAAGCGCATGATGTTTGGTGTACGATGGCAAGAGACCTAAAGAACTCATATAACTGTAACGTGCAGAACTCTAAGGTATTGTCAGAGCAAATAAACTTGACAATAGCAGAGAAAATATTCTTTATTTCATTACTAAATTAATTAAAAACAGATCCAGCTTCAGACTTATTTTCCAACAAGAAAAATTCAAGAAAGTCTAGAATAATTATCCACATTAACAAGATAAAAAGTTATCCTTGGAGATCAGGAACATGATTGGGACCCCAAATATCAAGATGAATAAGCTCAAATAAATGATTACTGTTATGACTCTGTCGATCAGGGAAAGAAGAGCGAAGATGCTTCCCAAACAGGCAAGTCATGTACTGGAAGGAAGAGCATGTGGAAATCTGTGGGAAGATAAGATGCAGCTTCTGCAAAGATAGGTGGCCAAAATAAAGATGCCACAAGTAAAGAAAAACTAATCCAGTGGGAACTGTAGAGACATCGACACTGGGAAATGCCATATCCAACCACCCTGCCCCATGAGTATGCCCAAAAACGTAAGAGTAGAGGGGTCAAAAATGATATGACAATGCATATCCTTCGTGATCTGACTAATAGAAAGCAAATTCATTTGAAAATCAGGACCACATAAACTATTCTGCAGGCGCATGGACGGTGTCAAATGCACCTCCCCATGTCCCGTGATAGGTAAGTAAATCCCGCTCGCAATAACGACCCATCTATCAAAGGGGTATAGATCTTAAGAACTGAACCCTGCTCTGTCCCATACAGATAGTGAGAAGAACCAGAATGCATGATACACTCTATCATATATGCCCTACTACAACTACTAAGAGCATAGATGATACTTGAGGAGCTTGAAGAAGCTCTAGCAGCAACCGCAACATCTGGTGAGCCTGTAGTGGTACTGGCAGTAGGAGTCATTATCTCACTCAGACGGGAGACAATATTATCAAGCGTGAATCTGTTTGAGGAGCTAAATTGTCTGGAGGCCCAATCTGCTTGGCCACACGAGCAGATGCGGGGTATCCATGCTTTTGATAACATGTGCCCTCAAAGTGACCTGGACGATGAAAGTAGGTGCAGGGGCCACGCTGATGTCAACCTCCTCTGCCACAGGGGTCATGCCTTCTAAACTGTGTAGAACCTCCCTTGTCGCGAGATACAATCATTGTTGAGGAGATCTGTGTGGTGGCAGGTAGTAGGATAAAAAGGCTGCAGAGGCGACTGTAGACCTCCTCCATGGGAGGTATGGTCGCCCATGTAAGAAGCTGTATGTTTGTTGCCTCATACTCTGGATCCAGGGTTGCTAAGAAAAATCCAACCATAGTGGAGTTCCTATATGTCATCTGGTGCTTCGTGGAATGGTAACAAGCATGAAGCTGTGAAGCTTCTCAAACATGCCTCGAATCGAAGAGTATAAGGTATGCAGAAGACGACCATTCTGATTGGTCGTGTATATATTAAACTATAGCTGAAGAATCTTTGCACCATTCTTCGCTTGGGCGTGTGTGACTGTCAGAATATCCTACACCGCCTTGGTGGTGGGCAGGTTCACAATGTCATTAGCAATCTCCATGGTGAGCGTCCTAAAGAGCCAAAAACATGTGTACGCATCATCTTGCTTCCATGAAGCAATGTCCTCTGTCTTATCCTCAGCTCGAGCTATGTCAGAATGTGTCCCTTATTATTGCACTACATAAGGATCATAAACTACATGGACCACAACTCATAGTTGGTCCCATCCATCTTCACGATAGGAGCCTGGCCCTTGAAGGCATCGGACGAAGAGAAGACGTCATCCATGTTCCTTGACATAAATGGCTCACCTGTGGAAGTAGACCGATCCGAGCGAGTCTACACGATCATATAGAGTATTGATTATATGTGTAAACTCATACAATCATCCCCGTTAATCGATTTGTGTTAGGGCTGAAAAATGTGATTTATAGGTTCAGAATGTGTCCCTTATTATTGCACTACATAAGGATCATAAACTACATGGACCACAACTCATAGTTGGTCCCATCCATCTTCACGATAGGAGCCTGGCCCTTGAAGGCATCGGACGAAGAGAAGACGTCATCCATGTTCCTTGACATAAATGGCTCACCTGTGGAAGTAGACCGATCCGAGCGAGTCTACACGATCATATAGAGTATTGATTATATGTGTAAACTCATACAATCATCCCCGTTAATCGATTTGTGTTAGGGCTGAAAAATGTGATTTATAGGTCTGAAATCAACTTTTCCAGTCAAAATCAGACCGTTTCACACCCGGTCGATGACAGAGAGGAGATAAATCGACCACGAAAGTTGTTGCCAGGGGGTGTCGGCGGGCGTCTCTGGCTACCCAGCGGCATTGTGGGAGGTGTTGCGCGGCGCACGGCAGCCCAGCAGCAGCAGCACTAGTGTGGACTAGAGCATGGGTGGGGTTCGAGAACTCTGGTGTAGGACTGTCACTCCGACACCAAGTTTAGAGAAAACAATGAATTATTTATTCATAAGGCCCTATGATTCTCTTATATAGAGGAGAAACATGTAGAGGAAATTAAATAAAGACGGAAAAAAGAGAATACATAAATGAAACAAAAGATAACCGATATCTCAACATATAAAAATCCTCAAATTCTCCCTACTTTTTTTTATCCCCAACCTCCTTTTTTGGAATGCATTCTCCTCTCTTTTTGAAACCAACTATCCTTTTTCATTGCGATCATTCATCTTTTTTTAGCCATTACAAGTTTTTTCATTGTTCTGGAACTGTCCTAGAACAGTCCCCCTCTATTAAATTTTTAAATATTCCAGCATCTCAAAAAAAAATACTGTAGTCTTTCCCGTTTTTAACAAGCTTTCCCTTCTTTTTTTACAGATCACATGCTTTTTCATTAATTGCTGACTATAGCATGCCGTGGGCACTGTTGGGCCGGTCCATACATGCAAAAAATGGAGCCCATGTCAAATGTTCTGCACCTTTGCTTTCCTACATGTTTTTATGGCATCTTCCCCTTTTCATGGGTTGTAGCTTTCCTTTTTTTTAAGCTGTACATTCGTATTTTTCATTTTTGTTCGTCTCTCTCGGCCCAAGTGGAGGGCCCATCTTCCCTTTTTTTCAGCAGCCATCAGCCCAGCGTATATTCTTCCATTGGTTACAAATCTAAGCCTATCAGGCCTGAACATATAAAAACAAGGGTAAATTACAAAAACAGGCCTCAACTATACCTCAATTCCCATATAGGAGAATCGATTTTCAATTGTAACAAAGAGAGGTATGATCTTATGTTTTTGTCTCAAATACAGGTCTCCATAAGCTTCAGCAACCCCTATATATCGATGTTAAACCCTTACTTGAAACTTCAGGCCCCTATTTGTTACCATATAAAAATGAGGCCCCTAATTGCAAATAGAGATATAGTTGGGGCCCTTTTGTAATTTACCCTAAAAACAATAACTGACAAATCAAGTGGCATGCTTTAAATCAGAGGCCCAGTCTTCTTTCATCTTCGACAATTGAAAATAGGGTTTCCTTTATGGAAACCCGTTGACTGTGCCTCCATCTCGAGATAGGGTTCCCCTCCTCGGAACCCATCACCACCATCATGGATTGCTGCAGTGCCAGGTTTGACGATGCAGTTGTGGTTTTTGTTGAGGGAGGTGACGACGTAGAGCTTGAAACCTCTACACAAGAGGGCTGGAGTGCTACTGCGGTTATTATGAGGGGAGCCATCAGTGGGAGTGGTTGTCACAGGAGCACTGATGGAGGGTTCCGAGAACAAAAGCCATCGTTGCAGGTCCTATTCAAGAGGTTTCATTGTGACCAAGACTATTTCTGTAGTTGTCATCAAAGACACTTGCACAGGAGCAATGATGATGATGAAGGAGATCTGTGATAACGGTTGTTGTTGGGCCATCTATGATGGTGGCGCCAAACAAATGATGATGGTTGTGGGTTCCAACAAGGGGCATTGATGTTGCATAACAGAGGAACCCTTGGAATCATCTTTAGGGTTACGGCGTGGAAGTTCAATCGCTTCGTGCTTCTCCCTTGCGTAATGACGGCAACACGGGAACAAAAGCAAATGTTGGAGTTTTCTAATCTTATGAAAAGATCTCCAACCCAAAGAAACAAAAGAACCTATGCCATCAATAAAAATAAAGAATCTCAAAGATAAATCCCTAGAACCAACTTGCTCTGATACCATATAGAAATATAAAATGTGGAAGCAAATAGATAATCAAAGCAACAAAGATAAGAACACTTTGGTTTTACATGGAATCCTACTAACACTTTGATTTTACATAGAACCCTACTCTGTGAGGAGCAAGATGAAATCACGGGAGAATGCCTCTAGGTCTAGCTATTGCATTATATATCTCAATGAATACAAGATGTGTGGGACATCTTATATATAGCCCCACTAATATACCCAAGTCACACCACTCATACATGTAGGACTAACAATTCCCATCGTAGAGGCCCAATTACACAAGTATCTCAATAATGAGCAATGCAAATTATTTGACATAGTTCATGAGATCATCGCACCATATTCACTACAATCCAATGAAATAGCCAAAGGAAAAAATAGGACCCTACCTGACGTCTTCAACACCCTTTGTTAGAAAATCGAAAGCAGAAGCGGAAACATGGAACAAGATAAAGAAAATAGGAACAACGGGATTTACGTGGAACTCTACTCCGTGAGGAGCGGGATGAAACCACGGGAGAAGCCCTCAAAGGGGCGTGTTATGCATTGCATTTTCTCAATGGTTACAGGAGGTCTGGGGCTCCTTATATAGCCTCTCCAGAGCCTCCAAGTCCCACCATTGGACGATGTGGGACTAAACAACTGGATGGGGTAAATGGATCTTCTCCAGGATCCATTTACCCTGCTACAACTCATGACGCATACAATGAATACTCTAACACTCCCCCTATATGATGGGAGAAAAGAACTGGATGCATTAGACGTACCAGAGGGCTCTCTTATATAGGAGAATAGCCCTGGGTTAATTACATGATAAGTACACTGATAAAGAAGAAATTAGACTAAGCCATACATAGTACGATAATTTACTTAACACTCCCCCTCAAGCTGGAGCATATATATATCATGCTCAGCTTGGACCAACACTTCTGAAAAGGACTTCGTGCTAGATCCTTGGTGAAGATATCAGCTGTCTGATCTCCTGTAGACAAGTAAGCTATAGATAGGAGCCCCTTCTAGATCAGATCTCGAGTGTAATGACAATCCACCTTAATATGCTTCGTTCGTTCATGGAAAGTGGGATTATTCGTAATAAATAAGGCAGCTTGATTATCACATAATAGCTGCATAGGAAGAGGAACATCTATAGAAAGATCAGTCAACACCGATCTAACCCACATCATCTCTGTACTCCCTTGAGCCATGGCTCTGTATTCTGATTCTGCACTTGATCTGGCAACTACAGTCTGCTTCTTGCTTTTCCATGAGACAATTGAGTGACCAACAAAGACAGCAAATCCTGAAGTAGACTTTCTATCCGTGGGGCATCCTGCATAGTCAGCGTCTGCACACGCTGTTACCTCCAATGAACCGCCCCTACTGAATAGTAGCCCTGTACCAGGTGAGTTCTTCAGATATCTCAAGATCATATAGATAGCATCTATATGAGTCTTTCTGGGACACTCCATAAATTGGCTAACCTTGCTTAATGCAAACATAATATCGGGTCTGGTGATAGTCACATATAGGAGCTTCCCCACTAGCTCCCTGTACCTCCTGCTATCGACTTCTTCAGTGTCATCATCATACAATTTCACACTTGGATCCATAGGCGTCATAGCTGGCTTGCACCCAGTCATATCTGTCTCAGACAGGAGATCCATGACAAACTTCCTCTGGGTAATTACTAGACCCCGATGATTCCTGGCAAATTCTAACCCCAGGAAGTAATGAAGGGTGCCAAGATCCTTGGTCACAAATTATGTACCTAGGAACTTCTTGGCTACCTGAATGCCTTGAGCATCATCTCCTGTTACAATAATATCATCTACATAGACAAGAATGGCAATTGTACCTCGTTGTGTCTTCTGAACAAATAGAGAGTGGTCCGCTGTGGACCTCTTGAATCCATGTTGCTCAATTAATTCTGATAGCTTTTGATACCAGGCTCTAGGACTTTGCTTAAGTCCATATATGGCCTTATGTAGCCGGCATACCTTTTGTGACTCCCCCTCAGCAGTAAACCCACGTGGCTGCTGCATGTAAACTTCTTCGTGAAGATCCTCATATAGAAATGCATTCTTCACATCAAGCTGGAATAACGGCCAATCGCGTGAAACCGCAACTACTAGTAAAATCCGGAGCGTAGAGTGCCTCGCTACTGGAGAGAGCGTGTCCTGATAACCTACCCCATATGTTTAGGTGAAGCCACGGGCCACCAACCTTGCCTTGTAGCGATCCATGATTCCAACCGCATTATGGTTAATAGAAAATATCTATTTGTAGCTTACTGTGGAAGCACCCTGTGGAGGAGAGACAATAGACCATGTCCCACGAGTTGTTAAGGCTGCCATTTCTTCTTCCATTGCCTATCGCGACTTGTTGTCCTCTAATGCCTCCATATATGTTCTGGGTATAGTAACCACAGACAAGCCAATAATAAACTTCTTGTATTCATCTGAAAGATGATCCAAAGAGACATGCGCTGCAACTGGATATTTAGCACATTGACGACGTGACTTCTCATCGCAATAGGAATATCCAGATCGTCCTCCACATTGTCCTCTACAGCAGGGTCATCCTGTAAAACTTCAGGGCCATTAGTAGAAACAGTGTTATCATGACATACCTCAAGCGTGCTGGAAGATGTGGATGGCTGATGAGCAGAAGTGCTAGTAGAAGACCTGCGCATGTAAACAATGGGTAAAAATTTCGGCTGAGGTGGTGGGGGTGGTGGAGGCGGAGGTGGTAGTAGAGTTTGACTTTCTGGGTCGGCTGATGTGGACGATGGAGGTGGAGGAACGACAATATCGTTTGCATTGTCATTGGATAACCTGTCACCTGTAGGAGAAAAATACATGATAGACTCAAAGAAAGTGACGTCCATACTCACATAGTATCTCTTATTCGTCGGATCATAACAGCGATACCCTTTTTTAGTACGAGAGTACCCAACAAACACACATTTGATAGCCCTTGGAGAGAGCTTATCATGACCAGGAGTACAATTATGCACAAACGCAACAGACCCAAAGACACGAGGTGTGAGAGAGAAAAGATCCTTCTCGGGAAACGCAATCAAGAAGGGGACCTTTCCTCCGAGAACAGTAGACGGCATGCGATTCACCAGGTAGCATGCAGTGAGAACCGCATCCCCCCCAAAAGGAGTGAGGGGCATGACTATGGATCAACAGGGTCCGGGTGACGTCAAGAAGGAGACGATGTTTGCGTTCCGCCAAACCATTCTGTTGCGACGTGTAACTACAAGAGGTTTGATGAATGATTCCCTTTGAGCTGAGGAAATCGGATAAATGCAGTGTTGAAAACTCCAACGCATTATCTGTTCGGATGACTTTGATATTGGTAGAAAAAATGTTATTAACTTCCAGAATGAATTTCCGAATAATAGCACCTGCTTCAGACTTTTGTTTTAACAAGAATACCCAAGATGATCTAGAAAAATCATCAACTGCCACCATATAATACCGATGTCCCTGAATATCAGGTACACGACTTGGACCCCAAATATCAAAGTGAAATAATTCAAAAAATCGACTACTGTGACGACTCGGACGAACAGGAAACGAAGACCTATGATGTTTCCCAAGCTAACAGGCTTCACAATCCAATGCAGTACGGGTAGATATCTGCGGCAAGACATGAGGCATCTTCTGCAGAGGCAGATGGCCAAATCGGATATGCCAAAGGAATGGAGAAATGGATCCAGAAAGTGTAGTAGAGGCACCAGTACATGGTGATATTGCAAGCTTATACAAGCCATTCTGCTCATGGCCACCAACAGTCTTCCTGCTAGTCAGTATGTCCTGAAACACAAATATAGAGGAGTCAAAGATGGCATGGCAGTGTAAATCTTTTGTAAGTTGGCTAATTGATAACAGGTTCATCTGAAAATCTGGTGCATGTAAGACATTCTGAAGCCTAAACGAAGATGTCAGGGTGTTCTCCCCCTGAACAATAATGGGTAATCGGACCCCATTGGCAATGACCACATATCGTCCTGAAGCAAGTGCTCTGTAGGTAGAAAACTGCCATTTGTCGCCGCACATATGATGAGAGGCACCAGAATCCATAATCCAGTCTGTCAGCTCCAAGCAAGTAGTACTGGTGTGTGCATAAGGGGTATCTGATGAGCTAGAAGACGCTCTGGACGAAGCTGCAGCATCCGTTCAGCCTGGAGACGAAGACGAGGGTGTAACAATCATATCACGAAGGCGGGAGACGAGATTATCAAAGCGAGCAGCTGGAAGAGGTGCAGGCGTAGTCTCAGTCTGCTCTGCTTCTCGTGCAGTGGCGGGATACCCATGGTTGTGAAAGCACATCTCCTCAGAGTGTCCTGGTCGATGGCAGTGAGTACAAGGATCATAGTGTCTGCCTCCCCCTCTACCACGAGGTCCACACCCTCGAAAATGTGACGCTCCTCCTCTGCCACGAGTGGCAGCCATAGCTGTAGGAGTAGGTTGTGTTGTAGACGCCGATGTAGTAGGAATCCTACTCAATCTCTTATACACCTCCTCCATTGGTGGGATAGACTCGCCAGTCAGAAGTTGAGTACGTGCAGCATCGTACTCTGAATCAAGTGAAGATAGAAAGACACCAGTCATCGTAGCATTTCTGTAAGCCTGTCGTTGCTCCGTACTAGTAGTGATCGGCATGAAGCTATGCAGTCTCTCGAACATGCCTCGTAGATGAGAGAAATGAGCATGTAAAGGCTTCCCATTCTGTTTCGTAGAAAAGATGTCGAATTGTAACTGGAGAATTTTGCTCTCATTCTTGGACTGCCCATATATCGCAGCCAGGATATCCCACATAGCCTTAGCTGTGGGTTAGTTCACAATATCATTTGCAATCTCCGTAGTCAGTGTCCCAGATAGCCAGATATGAGCATATGCATCATCTTGCTTCCATGTCGCATTTGTTCCAGTCTTGTCCTCCGGCTCAGATTCGGTCAGAATGTGCTCCTTGTTGTGACACTGCATAAGGGTGCGGAACTGCATAGATCATAGATCAAAGTTGGTCACATCCATCTTGATAATAGGGGTTGCGCCTTTGAAGGCACCCGAGGATGTAAACACGTCACCCTTGTTGTCTGACATGATTGAGGAAGAGCCTAGAACCGACGTAGAGAACCAAGTAAACTGTCTACAGAATCATATAAGAGGAAGGTTGTATGTGTAGACTCATACAACCATCTCTAGGCATTGTTGAGGCGCCGACCTTAGTTATGAGCCTCCGGAATAGGTCGGCTAGACCCGCAGAGGCTGTGAGGCCGCCTAGGCCTCGCCGGAGTTTAGCACGGTGTCGCTAGGGCCGCTAGGAGTTGCTGGCCGGACCCCTGGGATTTTAGAATGGTGTCCCAGTGGTGCGCGTGGCCGCCAGAAGGACCTGTAGGGCCGGTGAGGCGACGCTGACCCACCTGGTGAGGCGGCCTGCGGGTGGAGAAGGACTGCGGGTGCCGGGAAAGGCGGGAGGCGGCGCCTACCTCGGCGCAGGAAGAATGCCTGGGAAGGCGGGGCGTCCCCTTGCGCAGCCGCTGGAGCGCCTAGAGAGGCGGTAGGGCTACGTGGAAGGGCCGAGCGACTGCCTCGCGCAGTACGGAAGGGCCTGGAGACCGCCTCGCGCGGTGCGGAAGGGCCAGGAGACCGCCTCGCGCGGTGCGAAATGGAGCCTTGGGCTCGGGGCTACACCGCCCGTGCGCCTGGGCGGTGGGAGAGAGGCTCTAGAGCGCGAGCGACGGCGCCGGCGGGGGGGGGGGGAGCGGTGGGTGGAGGGGCTTAGGGTTAGGGTTTTGGGTGGTAGTAAACGAAACCCCGGTCTAGGACCGCTGCTCTGATACCATGAAGGGAGAAAAGAACTGGATGCATTAGACGTACCCGAGGGCTCTCTTATACAGGAGAATAACCCTGGGTTAATTACATGATAAGCACACAAATAAAGAAGAAATTAGACTAAGCCATACATAGTACGATAATTTACTTAACATGGGGACCACAAAACTGAATATGGCAATCATGTGCTCATCTGAATATGACCGCATCCATGTGCGTGTCTGAAAATAAGTCCCTCTCTGGAGATCTCGAAAATGGGCCTCTCATCATGGAGAGCCTCGAACTTGGACTCTGACCAATCCGTCAAGTCTGAATCTGCGCATCAAACTGGGACTCGGAATCTGAACGTCGAGTCTAGAACTTGCGCATGGATTATCTTCATCTGAAAACTTGTAAAGTCTGAAAATTTGGCCGGTCTAGATAATCTGACATCTGGATCTGAAATATTTGAATAGACCTCTGACTCTACATATACTTCCCTTTCTCCCATACTTGTCGGAAAACATGAATGTCGACCAAGTTGGGAGAAGACAACAATGATGGGGACAAAAACAAACCACTTAGCCGATCACAATTTTGTCGGCTTTTCAAAACATTCATCATTTTTTTTCAATTCATTTTTTTATAAGACGTTTGACATTTTTTTATCGGCTTTTACAACTCTTTTTTTTTGAAATTGCGTACGACTTTTCTTTGTACGCAGCTTTTTTTTCAACAGCGTACGGCTTTTTCAAATGTACATGCCTTTTTCGAAACACATGCATTTTTTTTAACATTTTACCGGCCCATTTGGTCCCAACTCTCTCTTCACCTTTTTTAAAAAAAACACGGCAGGATCATTAGACCCTCACAGCATTTTTTTAATATACGGCCCATTCAGGGCCCTTTCCTGGCTATCGCAAGACTTAGGATTCCAATTGGAACCCCAACATCAAATGCCGTTGCCGCCCCTGATGGAGAGATGGAGGGTCTCTGCCTGGACCTCTCGCGCGCCACGATGTGTCGCTTGGGATGGGGAGGGGGTCCATGCCGTAGAAGCCATGGAGCAATCGTGCACAGGAGGTGCGCGAAGGGAGCGCCCGCACGAGATGGGGTTGCGGATGGGTGCGCTAGGGCTTCGTGCGCAGGGCTGGAGACGGGCCTGATTGTTGTCTCTGAACGCGATGAAGAGGTGTGCGCGCGTGAGGAACATCTTCGCTATGGCTAGGGTTGGAGGTCGCGAGTAGATGTGCTGACTGGAGCTTTCGTGACGGGCTGGAGGATTGCGGGAATGGCTATGTCGTTGCTTGCGGTTGTGCCAATCCCTGGTTTGTGTCGATGTTGCATTAGCGCGCGACTAGAGAAGGCATCGAGAACTTGAAGGCCGAGAAGGCGCCGCCAGCGCCGCCTAGACTGTTGGTCTGAAAACAGCCTGGACTGCCTGAGGCCTGTACGGCTACGGCTCCGCTAGGGTTTCCTAGCGAACGAACTTGAACCTCAAATAGCCGTGAACACAAACAGGAATTGATCTGCCACCTGGAGATCACCTTAGGGAGAACGGGAGCAATATTTTTCAACTAATAAATCTTCAAGAACATGGAACTTCAAAACACGAATCTCGAAAAAAATAAAGAGCTTGAAATCCTCGAGAACCAACCCGCTCTAATACCATGTTAGAAAATCAGAAGCGGAAGCGAAAACGATAAACAGAGCATAAGAATAAAGAAAGATCAAACATGGAAACACCATGATTTTACGTGGAACCCTACTTCGTGAGGAGCGGGATGAAACCACGGGAGAAGGCCTCTAAGGGTCGTGTTTGTCTATTGACTTTCTCAATGGTTACAGGAGGTCTGGGGCTCCTTATATAGCCTCTCCAGAGCCTCCAAGTCCCACCACTGGACAATGTGGGACTAAACAACTGGATGGCGTAAATGGATCTTCTCGAAGATCCATTTACCCTGCTACAACTCATGACGCACATAACAAATACTCCAACACTCTTGCAGAATTCTTGACTACCATCTTACATGTCGGGGGAAGCTTTAAGTACGGCTTGGGCATGCCATATTTTAAATAGAGTTCCCTTGAGACATAAAGATAGCATTCCTTTTGAACTATGTCGAAGCAGAAAACCAAGTTTAAAATACCTCAGAGTATGAGGACGTTTGGCTAAGGATTTGTCCCAGAACACAAGAGAATATTGGACCTACGCCAGTTGATTTGGTCTTTTGGGGGTATGTGAAAATAGTTACGCATTTAGATTATTAGTAAATCGATGAGAGATCTCTGGCATAGATCCAAACATTGTTGTTGAACTTTGTGATGCTACATTCTTAGATGATGTCTTTCTAATGAAGATTGGAATTCAATAAAATCCTACAAGTAATTTAGCTACCACATTTGGATATATTTTTGAAGCCAGGAAATGGGGAGACACTTGTAGGTGTTCACATTTGGATATATTTCATAACAAGTGGAAAAGATGTCAAATGTGGGAGCTATATCCTCGCTATGAACCTAACAAACATTTGGAAGATGTTCAGCCTATAAGGCGCAAGAGACCAAGGGTTGTCAAGGATATAGGTAGTGACTTTGTTACCTATAAAATCAAGGGTGATCCTCTTAATTACTGGGATGCCAAAGGCTTCATCTGAAGCTAAGCATTAGAAGGATGCCAAATGGATTCGTTAATTTCAAATAGCATGTGGGAGTTGGTCGATCTACCTCTAGGTTATTCCACTATAGGGTGTAAATGGATATTCAGAAGGAAACTTATACTGCATGGAACTATTGAAAAATATAAGCAGTCTTGTTGCCAAAGGTTTCAATCAAAAGAAAGGTATTAATTATTTTGATACATATTCTTTTTTACTAGAATGACTAGTCGACTCGGATACGCATTGCATTGGCCTCCATATATGATCTCACAATACATCGAATGGATACGAAACTAACTTTCTACAAGCTGGCCTTGAGGAAGAGATCTTTATGGACCAACCATAGGGTTTTCTAGCACCTGGTAGTGAGAGGAAAGTTTACAAGTCTGTAAAATCCCTTCAGAACCATCATAACTCCGAAGTTAAGCATGCTTGGGCTAGAGTAGTACTAGGTTTGGTGACCACATGGGAAGTCCTCGTGTTGCGCCCATTTTTGGGACCAATCTGGAAAGGACTCCTATTCCAGATCAGCGGATGGAGAGTTGGTGGAGAGTTTGACGCTCGGGAACGCAGGGTGTTTCGCTGCCGGGTGCTTCGCCGGGAAGGGACTCGTCGCAGTGAAGAGGGGTGGGGTCTGATTCTCTGGGGCTCGGCAATGGGGTGGTCGTGGGAAGGGGGCGCTCGGAGGGAGTTCGCAACGGTGCGATGGTCGGGGGAAGAAGCGGGGTATCGGAGAAGGAGAAGTCGGTGGTTTGCTGGGAGGAGAGGGGGAGGCAGGCCGTCGATGTAGTTGCGGAGCCTGGCGGAGGGGAAGGTGGGGAATGGGTGCATGTATCTCACAGGAAGCCGAAGAGGAGGTGCTTCTGGTGTGGGACTAGGGGCCACGTTGCGTCGTTCTGTCCTACTCCGCCGAGGTGCTTTTCATGTGGGAGGGCTGGGCACTGCCAAGCTACGTGTAGGTTTGCTTCTGGGTCTCATGCAGTTGGTGGTCCTATGCATGGCTCGGCTCGTCAACACGTGCAGCGCCTATCCTCTACGTCGTCTGTTCGCCGGGAGGGTAGTAGCTTCGCGGAGGTGGTTGCGGGTGGAACTCAACCTGTGAGTAGACCTCAACCTGTGGAGGGGGGGTGGCTCGAAGGCCGCTGAGGCGGTAAAGGGAGGCGTGTGGGGGTTCAACATGCATGCGTTAATCAGTTTCGCAGTGCGAGGTACCATCTCGATGGAGACTTTGAAATCTCACCTCAGTGGTTTCCTTGGGTCGAAGTTCGTGGGCGATGTGGTGGCGCTTGATGCTCGGAGGTGCTGCGTTCGTGGACTCTCCACGGTGCAGAGGGTCGCGTGCTCCAAAATGGCGATGTGGGAGATGTCTGCTAGCGAACTCTTCGCATTTCGCAAGGTTCGTGTGCAGATGTGGAGGTTTGTGTTGCAAAGGTTAGAGGCGTTCCGTTCCTGTCCTGGACGGTTCGCTGCTTGCGGAGGGCCCTCCGGCGATGGGGAACGGTCCTAGCGGTGCTTGAAGATTGGCTGAAGCCCGGCTCGCCGGCGGAGGACACGTTTGCGCTGCTGGAATGCAACAAGGGCTTATTGGTTGGTCTAGACGGCCGGAGTTCTTTCGTGGCGATGGAGGTTGGCCACTTCACTTTCAGAATCGAGTTGCAGATCATTGAGCCTCCGTCGCCGCCGGAGAATCCAAGGATGACCGACGTCGCTTCGCTTCCAGAGATGACGGTTGGTTTTCCAAGGGGCGCCTTGGTTGGATCGGCGCGCGAAGTTGATTCGGCGTGACCTTTGGCTGGTTCTTCTCGGGTGTTGTGCATGGTATCCCAGAAATTCTCTTTGTCATCTGATGTGGAAAGGGGGATAACTGTCTGTTCGGCGCCGCCTTACTCTTTGCCACTATAAGTGGGACCAGGTATCCGGTTAGCGCGCTCGGATCCTTTCTCGGGTCCGGTCCCTCCAGTTAGCTTTTGTTCGGATATGAAGGGCTTCTCAGACTCGGTTTTTAATCGGTTCTTCTCGACAACAATGGGCCCCTCTGCTCCCATGCCTTGTGTGGCCCATGCATCCTCAAATGCTTGTTCCTTCCCTCTTGGTGGGTCCTGGGGCTCGCCCCATGGTAATCATCCAGAGATGTCGCGTTCCTGGAGCGACCCCTTGGTCTCGGAGGGGGGGGGCGTTGACTCAATCCACTCCGTGCTCCGGTGATCCTCTTCCGACCTTGCCCGCTGTCGTGGATGACCTTTGCCGTGAAGATTTCTCCACTGCTACTCCCGTGATGCCACGCCTAGTCCTGGGCGATGATCTCTCCTCTGAGGGGATTGCTGACAGGGGAGCAAGCAAGAGATACAGGCGTAGGAATAGATCCACGTCTTCGCGCTCTGAGCCGCAACCATGCTCGGCCTTAAAGAATTCCATTGCGGAGGCCGCTGGGGTGGTCCACATTCAGGGGCAGCACGAAGGTCCCAAATGAAAATTCTTCCTGGAACATTTGGGGCTTGGGGACTCGGGCAAGCGGAGGACCCTGGATTCGAGATTCGTGGAATGGGGTTGCGACGTGATTTTGTTACAAGAAACGAAGCTTCAATCCTTCACGGACGATCTGTAGAGATCTTTTGGTGCGGGTGGCATTGATCAGTTCAGAGCTTTGGATGCGGTGAGCACTTCTGGTGGGATGTTGGTGGCATGGCGGTCTTCGGCACTGGCCTTCAACTCGATTCTTCGCAGGAGACACGTCATATCGGTCCTCTTCGTATGTATGGATTCCTCTATACCGTTGGTTGTCTCATGTGTTTACGGCCCTTGTTGTCATGCACTGCGTAGAGAAGTTTGGGAGGATCTTCACGAGGCGAGTAGGACTTTCAAGGATGTCCCTTGGCTCATCGAGGGGGACTTCAATGTTACTCTCCGAACGTCGGACAGGCTCGGGTACAGGGGTGTCAGGACCCGGGTTCAGTCGATTTTGTTGACACTATTGATTCTTTGGGCCTTGAGGTTCTGGATGTGGGGGATGTCGCCTACACATGGAGGAGTTCCAATTCACGCTCCTGCATCGATCGTTTTTTGGCATCGCCTGAGCTCCTTGATTCTTTCGCGCTATCCTTTGTGGGGGTCAGGCCACGGACCCTATCCGATCACGCGCCAATTGTTTGGGACTCCGGTGATGCCCCTACGCAGAGGGGGCTCTTTAGATATGAGAAGTGTTGGCTACTGGAGGATAATTTTAGGGAGGTGGTGGTCTCTCATTGGTCCAACGTGGATGTTTCTGGTTCGGCTGCGTCTCACTTTATTCAGAAGCTTACCACCTTACGTATAAGGCTGAGTGCGTTCAAGAGGGAGTCTAGAGCTTTCAGATGCGTTGCGAGGATGGAGGCTGAGGAGGTGGTTCGGAGGCTTGATGCACTAGAAGATTGTAGGGAGCTCTCAGTGGACGAGTTGGCTACTCGTTCGGCTGCTCAAAAACTAATTGTGTCTGAGGATCGTAAACGGGTGACTGAATGGAGGCAGAGGTCGAGAAGTGCTTGGCTACGGGAGGGGGACGCTAACACATCATTCTTTCATCGCGTTGCTAGTGGGAGACGTCGTTCCAATGCACTGCGATCGGTTACGATAGGTGGTGTGCGCGTGGATGGAAACAAAGAAATGGGGAAAGCTATTGTCAAACACCTTAAGGACGTCTCATCGAGGACTATACCGAGAATATGGAAATGGTTGGGTCTCGGGATCACGCCCTTAACGTCCTCTTTTTGTGATATGCTCACTCAGGATGTATCCTTGGAGGAGGTCAAGGATGCGGTTTGGGACTTGAATTCAGATGGTGCTCCGGGTCCGGATGAATTTTCGGTGGCTTTCTGTAAAGACTTTTGGGATTTGGTTGGCTCTGAGGTTCTGGAGCTCATTTCTAAATTCTGTATGGGCAACGCGGGCTTCGAAAGGATTAACCGATCTTTGATCATTACGCTTCCCAAAATCTTCGGCGGCAGAAAGTATTGAGGACTTTCGTCCCATTGCGGTTTCTAACGCACTTTATCTGATTGTCGCGAAGGTGTTCGCTATTCGGCAGAGTCGTGTTCTTGAGAGCATTATTTTACCGCTGCAATCTACATTTATTCCGGGTAGACAGATCTCGGATTGCCTCATACTCGCCTCGGAGATCATCGCGGATTGGAGGAGAAGGGATATGCGCGGTGTGTTGTGGAAAGTAGACTTTGCAAAGGCCTACGATAGCCTAGACTGGAGGTTCCTGTGGTCGGTATTGCGGAGGAGGGGGTTTCCGGAGAGTTGGATCTCTTGGATGAGACGTTGTATGACAATGTCTTCTCTTTCGGTCATGGTGAATGGCCGCCCGGAGGGTGGCTTCTTCCAGCCTCGTCGGGGCGTGCGTCAGGGGTGCCCCCTTGCTCCTATGTTATTTGTCCTCGCCGCGGACGTATTGACGCACATTGTTCTTCGTGTGGTTAATTGTGGACTCTCAACTGGGTACTCGAGAGACGGGTCGTTGATCCCGCTTTTACAGTACGCCGATGATACTATCTTCTTCATCGAGGGGGAGCAGCGGAGGCCAATGGCATGGTCGTGGCATTGAATATATTTAGTGAACTGTCCGGTTTGTTCAAGAATGCTGATAAGTCGAAGGTCATCCCTCTTGGCCTTTCTGTGGATGAGGTTGGCGCTTGTGTGCGGGCATTAGGGTCGGACTGCAGCTCCTTGCCAATGGACTATCTGGGGATTCCCTTGACGGTGGGAAGAACGAGGATGCGGGATTGGCTCAAAGTCGTGGAGAAGGTGGAGGCGAGATTGGCGGGTTGGAAATCGGCCATCCTATCGAGGGGGGGCGTTTGGTCCTCCTAAAGGCGGTCCTGTCCTCCATCCCTGTTTATTTCCTGTCCAACCGCCGTTTGCCGAAGGGAATTTATGATCGGCTTGAGAAGCTTATGCGTAGGTTCTTATGGGGCAAGCATGGGGAGGAAACGAGGGGCATTCACCTTGTTGGATGGGAAGAAATTACGTATTTACGCTCCATAAGAATGACGGGGGGTTGGGTGTCAAGCGTCTGGATCAAATGAACGAGGCCTTGCTTCTTAAGTGGGCTA